>LMYD01000643.1:0-15499 GCA_001630595.1 Pseudogymnoascus sp. BL308
TCGGCTTCACAGCGGGCTACTTCCCAGAGGACTGGTTCGACAACGAGAACGTCGAGCCCGAGACCCACTACCTCGAGGCGGAGAGCATGCGCTCCCAGCACCGCCCGGAACGCGTGCTGTGGCTCGGCGTCCAGATCGCGCGGCTGACAAAGGGCTGGATGGGATATAGCAACGAGGACGGGTATACGTTTTCCGTTGGGGACAAGGCCAAGGAGTGCTACGATGCCGAGGACGACGAGAGCGGCAGCGGGAGCGGCAGCGAGTATGGGGAGGATGGGGATAGTGATCGCGCTAGCAAGACGGCGAGGAGCGAGAGCGGCACGCTGACGATGGAGGTCGATGAGCAACACCCTGGCAGCGAGGAGGGCGATGAGAGGAGGCTTTCTTTTTTAGATATGCGCGATGCTGGAAGTGCGGCGGCGGTGCTGGGTTTGGGGGATGCTATTGGAGATGTTGGATAAGGGGCGTTGGGAGGGGTTGTGATTGGGGATATGGGATAGGCGGATGGGAGGCGCGGGAATTAGCAACTTTTTTACTTGAATTTGCAGTTATATGTGTGTGCTGTATGTGTTGTGCGTGATCTGCGTGATGTAAAGCATTGATGTTGTTTTTGTGTCCTAGGAGGGGGAAGGAGAGATATGATGCCACCGGGAGCCTTGAGCTTCATTGCGGATTTGAGTCACTGTTCCATCGCTCTTCTATTATAGTGTTTCGGGACAAGGGGGGGTGCTACCAGTAACCAGCACTATGACCCCCCCCTTCTCAGCCCGTATCCAACGTATTAAACCCCACAAAAACAATACCTAAACCTCACCAACCTCTTCATCTCCCTCGGCGTCACCAGCTCCTCCAGCCCACCCCTCCACCCCTTTCCTTCAAACCTCTCACAAATCGACCTCCGCCCCTCCTCCCTCTTCGACCCCCCCACCACCCCCCTCCCTCAGATGCGCACGCCACACCGGATCCCCCGCCTCCCTCCCCTCCCCCAGATCCTTCCACCGCGTCACCACAAACGCCTTCCCCTCCTTCCCAACCCCCAGCGTATCGACGCGGAACTCCGTCGCGCACTCGCGACACCGCAGCAGCCCCGACCAATCCCCCTCGTACTTCTTCGCCTCGTGCGAGCTGCAGGTGCATTCGGCCGCGCCGGCGGTGGGCGAACGGTCTATGTCTATGCTGCCAGTCATGTAGACCATGCTGTACTTCTCTGGCGCGCTTTTCTGGTAGTCGACCCTCCCGTATAACTGCTTGGCGTGGGGACAGATCGGGATCTTCGAATAGAGGAGGCTGTACTCGCCGTTCGGGTGCACGAGAACAGTGTGTTGCTGGCGGAGGAGCAGGGCGCCATCGACGATGCGGGCCTCGGCCTTGGTCTGCTCAGTCCCAATCCAGCTCCACTCCTCGTACGAGAGCAAGTCCAAGAGCGACGCGTACCCGCGCCCTTGCCGGTACCGCTTCATCGCCATCTGCAACACGACGTAGCTGAAGCGCGGGTGGATGTAGGACCGCATCGCCTCGTTGGCCTTGGCATCGCACCGCTTCGTGTACCGGATGTGCCGCTTCGCGTGCTTGATTGCGTGCAGCTTCTCGCAGTGGTGGCAGGCGATGTGGTCTGGGAGGCTCGGCGAGAGGAGCTGGAGGAGGGAGGATGGGGTGAAGGGCGGGTGCCCGTGCGGGCATTTTAGGTAGGGGGTTGAGAGGAGGAAGTGCAGTTTCTTGGTGCAGAGTGTGAGTGCGGCTGCGGAGGTGGGGGGGAGGAAGGATGCGATGCGGAGGATGAGCTCGGGGGGGAGCTTGGAGAGGGCTGAGGAGTCGGCTACGAGGGGATTGGTGCGGTGTCGTAGCATGGCTGGAGGGAGGAGGGCGGTTGGCAAGAGCCGGCATAGTGAGTCCATTTGATTAAACTGGATAGGGGTTAAATCGGTGTGGTATTCCGATGTGAGAGGAGAGACTGCGGCGGGGAAGAATTTCGAGAGGATAGACAGGATGCTGTGCCTGACCTAGCACTTTAAGGCACTTTAAATAAACTATGAGAACCATAGTACGATAGGTTGGACCATTCGTGGTCTGATATTTACTCATTTGTGCTACTATAAGACGATTTCTCATATCGTCTCATTTTCGTTAGCGTTCGCTGCGGCCGCGTTCGAATGGCGATATTAGCACCGCATGAACTCTTCACGATATATCTATCCCCTCGCCGGGGAAAGTGGGAAACGAGTGGAATTCGCCAGGAAAGAGAGAAAATAGCACTCGGGGGATGTTCACTGCATCTACCTCTGTTGAGTAGTTTCGGATGGTTAATTTGTGATATCTGAGGAGGGGGGTGTCTGTGGAGGTATGAGCGTGTGAGAGAGGGCACGTGGATTATATTGACGTTGTTTCTACGGAGCCAATTTAATTATAGAAACTTGTGGAGGGTTGTTCAAAGTCTGGCGTGGATGAGCCTACTTTGTTAGACGCCCGCTGCTCATCTGAGACCTACTTACGAGAATATTTAGTAAGAAAGTTCATGTCCGGTCTCGGTCTAAATGAGCTGGCAATGAGGCGCTACGGACTTCGGCCTTGTAGAGTAGAAAGGGGGAACCGAGATGTACGGACTTCCGTGCCCTGCCCCACCGGGTATGGAGTTCCAGGCCCGCAATGGCTATCTTTCAACCCTCCCCATCAACTACGCACATGGAGCATCACCCAAAGCAAGAATTAAACAGGCAGTGAAGTCTAAAAAGTTTATTGGACCGATCTACCACTATCTATCCCCCCCTCCAGTAAACAAACATAGTAAATGGCGGTTGAAGCCCTGCCCCTTTTTCCTATCCTGGAATTGTTGTCCGTACCCAAAGACGCCGCGGCGCGCGTGGTTAAGACGCTCGCTCAGTAAATCAAATAAACGCCCGTCTAATGCTCGTGTTGAATACATTACGTCGTGCTAGATGAAGAGGCGCGCGCCTTACTCAATAGAGTCGACGGGGCTGCAGGTGCAGAAGAGGTTCAAGTCTCCGTATGCTAAATATTTGTTAGAATGCAAGATGTAGGTAGGAACGGAAAATATAGACTCACAATCATCCAACCTCGTGACAGTTGGCCAGAACTTCTTCTCCCTCAACCACTCCGCTGGGTACGCAGCCTGCTCGCGGGTATAGCTCCTGTTCCACTCTCCAACCAGCAAGTCCCTCTGTGTGTGCGGCGACATAGTCAGGACGTTCTCTCCCTTGGCCACACGGCCTTCCTCCACATCCCTAATCTCCCCGCGAATCGCGATCAGCGCGTCCGCAAAGCGGTCCAGCTCCTCTCGGCTCTCCGACTCCGTCGGCTCAATCATGAGCGTGTTCGACACTGGCCAGCTCATCGTTGGCGAGTGGAACCCAAAGTCCTGGAGGCGCTTCGCGATATCGATCACCTCAATGCCAGCTGTCTCCTTGAAGCCGCGCACGTCGAGGATGAACTCGTGAGCGCAGCGACCTTCTGCGTTGGTGTACAGAATGGGGTAATGCTCGCGGAGACGCGACATCAGGTAGTTTGCGTTCAGGAGAGTGATCTTGGTGGCGTGCGTCAGACCGCGGCCACCCATCATCTTGACGTAAGACCAGGAGATGGGCAGGATGCTCGCGCTACCCCAGGGGGCACCGCTGACGGGCGCGATAGCGTGCTCGCCGCCGGTGGCGATCAGAGGGTGACCGGGCAGGAAGGGCGCGAGGTGAGACTTCACACCGATGGGGCCGACACCGGGTCCACCACCACCGTGGGGAATGCAGAATGTCTTGTGCAAGTTGAGATGGCAGACATCGGCGCCGATCTCGCCGGGAGAGCAAAGACCGATCTGGGCGTTCATGTTGGCGCCGTCCATGTAGACCTGTCCGCCGTGCTGGTGAACCAGCTCACATGCGGCCTTGACCTCGGGCTCGAAGACACCGAAGGTGCTGGGGTATGTGATCATGATGGCTCCGATCTGGGCGCTGTGCTTCTCGCACTTGGCCTTCAAGTCGGCCATGTCCAGGTTACCGGTCTTGGTGTCGCACTTGATGGTCACGACGCGCATGCCTGCCATTGCGGCAGACGCGGGGTTGGTTCCGTGCGCGGAGACGGGGATGAGGCAAATATCGCGCTTGGGGCCGGGCTGCTGCTCGTGGAACTTGCGGATGACACGGAGGCCAGCGAACTCTCCCTGTGCACCGGAGTTGGGCTGGAGAGAGACGGCATCGAAGCCGGTGATGGTGGCGAGGTCCGACTCGAGCTCATCGATGAGAGTCTTGTAGCCCGTGGCTTGGTCGACGGGGGCGAATGGGTGGATGGATGAGAATTCGGGCCAGGTGACGGGGATCATCTCCGTAGTGGAGTTAAGCTTCATGGTGCAAGAGCCGAGGGGAATCATAGAGTGGGTCAGCGAGAGATCCTTCGATTGGAGGTGGTTGATGTAGCGGAGAAGCTCAGTCTCGGAGTGGTGAGAGTTGAAGACTGGGTGGGTGAGATACTCCGATGTGCGGATGAGTGGCTTTGAAGTCTTAGCAGTCGAGCCGTTGAGCTCCTTGCTGATCTGGGAAAGCTGGATATCTGCCTTCTTTGGTGCAAACTGGTTGAAGATGGAGAGGAGATCTTGGAGATCGTGCTCCTCGATAGTCTCATCCAGGGTGATTCCAATACGGCTCTCATCGAACATTCTCAAGTTAATACCACGCTCCTTGACTGCCCATGAGAGAACCTCTTGGGCCTTGCCATTGCCAACATTGACAGTGATAGTGTCGAACAGAGCCCTGCCCTCGTCATCCTTGCCTCTTGACCCTGTCTCGAAGCCAAGTCTCTTGATGCCCTCTTCGAGGATTCTGGTGCAGGCAATGGTTCTCTCAGCGATAGCCTTGAGGCCCTTGGGGCCGTGGTAGACGGCGTAGAAGGCACTCATGTTGGCCAGGAGGGCCTGAGCCGTGCAGACATTGCTCGTAGCCTTCTCACGTCTGATGTGCTGCTCACGAGTCTGGAGAGCCAGTCGCAGTGCGCGATCGCCAAGTCTGTCCTTTGACACGCCAATGAGGCGGCCGGGGATCTTGCGCTTGTACTTCTCAGAGACGGAGAAGAACGCCGCGTGAGGTCCACCATACCCGAATGGAACACCAAAGCGTTGCGCATTTCCGAAAGCAATGTCTGCGCCAAACTCTCCAGGTGGGGTAAGAACAGTAAGGGCGAGCAAGTCCGTCGCCACACTGAGGGTAGATCCGTATCCGTGCACAATGTCTGCCAAGGCCTTGAAGTCCTCAACTCCACCCTCGGTATCAGGATATTGAACCAGAACACCAACAAGGTCATCTCCAAGCTCGTTGACACGCGCGCTGCCATCTTTAAGCACGTCCCCGGTCTCGATCTTGATTCCGAAACCATCTGCTCTGCTTTGCAGAACGGAGACGGTCTGTGGGTTCACAAGGTGGCTGACGAAGAAGGTCTTGTTCTCTCTCTTCTGCTTCGAGGCTGGAAGCATGTTCATGGACAATGTCATGGCCTCAGCTGCGGCAGTTGGCTCATCTAACAAGGAAGCGTTCGAAATCGGCAGCGCGGTGAGGTCAGAGACCATGGTCTGGAAGTTGAGGAGCGACTCGAGACGCCCTTGGCTGATCTCAGGCTGGTATGGGGTGTAGCTGGTATACCACCCCGGGCTCTCCAAGACATTACGCTTGATAACTTCTGGTGTCCTCGTTCCGGCATATCCACAGCCGATGTAGCTGCGAAGGATCTTGTTCTTAGAGGCGATTGACTTAAGGCGTGTGGTGAGTTGCGATTCGGAGTACCCTTCCTGATTGATAGGAAGGTTATCCGCCAGGACGCCCTTGCTTGGGCCATCGATCTTCAGTTCCTTGGCAGTAAGGATAGACGACGGTACCACTGACTCTACGAAGTCGTCAAGGCTCTTTACGGGTGGGTTCAGAACCTTGAGCATCTCCTCCGTCGCCGACGGGGTAGGTCCGATATGCCTCCTCGCAAAAGAGTCAAGTGGAGCAAAGACATCACGCTCCTCCTTTGGCGATGCTGCTCGGTTTGCTGGGTCTTCAGGGGAGCTCTTGTAGTAGGTTCGGCGACCAGCAGAGGTTGTGGCTGTCACAGAGCGTGGGCACTGGTTACCAGCCCATGCCCGTGGCCCACTGGATAAGGGAGCTCTGGGTCGAGAGCCCGAGACCAATTGGCGCAAATTCGTGCGCACGGCACTTCGGATAGCTGCCATCTTGAAGATAGATCCCCTACCGGGTCAGAAATTCCTCGAGGGTGGTGAAAATGAAGCTGTGGTGGCGTCTCCGAAAGTTTTATCAGCTGTGCCGCCGAGGTACCTCGTACGCCCCAAGATCCACGAGGACCTGTGTAGAGAAAGAGGGTGATAGCAAGCTCAGATCTTGCAAATAGTGAAAATATGAGGAATAGTAGACCTAATTGACACTATATTGCCAAAATATAGTAAGAGAAGGCGGTGGTGGGCTTAAAAGGAAAGTCGAAATCGAAAATCCCACGGGCATCGGGAACTTGATATTCTTATCTCGGCACGCAGGNGTGTCGGTCTTCATCCCCCGTTATCGATGACGGGGATTTTCTTTAGTGGCTTGGCGCTACCCCTCCAAGTGTCAGCCTCGCGCGCAAGGCTCCGCACTCGTTTTTTTTCGTGCTCGCCGCAACCCGGAGAGAGGTGGAGTAGCAAAGATCGTACGACATATTTCATGTCTCGGTTTATGTCGAAAAATATGAGGCATGTCATAAAATACTATTCATGTATTTGGCCGGAATGGGTGGATCGTCGAGCAGGGGGGAAATAGTGGTGGGAGCGTACAGCAACGCCGACGGAAAGGAACCCCGAGCCCATCCAAGGGATAAATTCCGGGGAATTAGAGTTTGGACACTGTGGAGTGGAATGACTAATTGGGAAAGTGACATATATATATGTATTCATGTTCTGTTCCTGTTCTTGAAATTGAGCCTGGCGGTTCTGTAGGCTGGGATATATCCAACAGTCCGTCCTCCGGCCTTCCAAGTTCAGGATACGGAAAGAACGATTAACATGCAAAGGGACAGTCGCAGTTTCCTGGGGAATCTACAGCCCTATATATGGAAGGAACGATTACCTGGCAACGGCGCAGTCGCAGCTTCCTGGGAGATATCTATCAGTATATATGGAAGGAACGGTTACCAAGCAAACTCAGTTGCACCTTCCTCAGAACTTTCAGCCCCTATATACGGAAAGGACGATTATCAAGCTAGGCCTCAGTTGTAGCTTCCTTTGTGTTTCAATTTCTGAAATTATTAGGCGTCCCTAACAGTATAGGATATATTCCCCGCTACTTCCAGCACCAGGTAATATTCCGACCGTAGTCTTTCAATGTTTTATTGAATCACCAATGCTGTTATCGTTCCTCTCTATAAAGGGCCTCGATTCCCGAAACATGCTTGTGAATATACCATGCTTCGTCTGCACCTGCCCTACAGCTTTAAAATCGAATTTGCCGTATAGTTGAACTCCAGCAGGAGATGCCATAACGAAAGAGTTCCAGCCACAAGAGTCTGCCTTATCACAGCCCCATTGCAGCAGCATAGATCCAACGCCTCGTCTTTGATAATCAGGTGCCACCGATACCGTATTTAATCCTGAAAAACGACTTAGATCGGTTATGTATGGGAATAATTCTGGACCTACTCCATATGTTTTGTTGGCCATTCAGCACTCTTTGGCGCTCTTCTCTCAGTCGCTTAGAGACTTCAATCCAAGCTCTCACATCTAGAGATGCAGGATTCCATGACTCACGCCACTGAGGTGGTTTCGTCTTGTGCCCAGTTTCTGTGCTGCTCGGGTCCAAAGTCCAGACAGCAAAGCCAGCATAGCGACCAGAGTTATCGGTCACTTTACGGAAATAGCATGAATCATTTTCTAAGCTTACTTGCAGGCCCTCGACTGTCCATCTTATTTTCTCTTCTTCTTCATTAGGCTTTGGATCCGCGTTAGGAAACATGATCATCTGCAAGGGATCTTCCCTCATTGCGGGAAATTCGCACTCACGAACCAGCATATCAGTATCGCCAGGACACACGTCTGATATCTGATACTGCATTCTGCAGAATAGCTCAAAGCCTCGGCTTTATGCTTATTACTAAAGATGTTACGTCATGCACTCTGTTTGGGGTGTGTTGATTGATATATTCATGAGATGGGATTACATAGACTTTCAGAGGTTGGTCGCATATTTAGGGCAAAAAATAAACTACATGGGTCACGG
This sequence comes from Pseudogymnoascus sp. BL308, assembly GCA_001630595.1. Lineage (NCBI taxonomy): Eukaryota > Fungi > Ascomycota > Leotiomycetes > Thelebolales > Thelebolaceae > Pseudogymnoascus > Pseudogymnoascus sp. BL308. The sequence continues at coordinate 8,238 of LMYD01000643.1, forward strand.
CGTGTATCGTCTCACCTACAACAATCTTCCAACTATCTCAATGGCAACATTTTCAATGGTAATGGATATTTAACTCACAGACCTTCCTACCTAGAGGTGCTTCCCTACAATTTTGCTATCATTATAACGCAGCCTACGGGGGTTTGCATATTTCTCAATATGCCATGGCAAGGTATGTGTATATCCCAGGAGGATAGTCTTCAAAAAAATGCTAACTCGCCTTGCGACGTTCAGCATACGTGGATACCAGGTATGGATTTATTGATATCGCCCGAGAAATCGCTAAGAGGACACAGCCTTATCGACTCCGGGACAGTTGACCAAGCTGCCATCTTCAGCCTCGAAGGGGACAACGTGCTAGCCTCTTCAACCGGATTCATGGTCGTGCCAAACCTTCAGTTACGAGTTTCATGATTCTAATCCCGTGCTTGCAGGTCTCCTTCACCGAGTGTGCAGAGATACTCAAAATACTGGGTGACAAAGGAACCGGTCCCAATGTCATTCAGGCTCGCAGCGACGGCTTCGCAGTGGCGGGAACTTCATACTACGCAGTCAGAGCTGACGCGAGGAGCTTGTATGGTCAATCGACAAGTGCGGCAGAGCTGCATGGTTCCTCCCATAATCACCAACAGGATGACGAGGGCGTTGTGATCATCAAAACCACGCAGGCAATTATCATTGCGCATTACTCAACAGGGAGTGGACTGCATCAAGCGGCTCGATGCATTGAGCAACTTGGGGACCATTTGATTGCCGCGGGGCTCTGATGTATTGTTGGACGGATGGTGACGTGGCACGAAGGCGTTCCCCATAGTGTAAGAACTGTACTCCACAGTAAAGTCCTTCATCGAGAGTTGAGAAACCCTCGATTCATCAGGGCCCGAAAGGAAACTCGATAGCAAAATCAAAATGAAAATGCTTGATATGTTTTAGTCTCTCTTGGTCGGATTATTAGCTTTTAGTGGAGTGTCGAAATGGGGTTTTCTGAAGGACGGCCCGGCCCAGGCTCCACTCACAAAATTAGTGTGTACTGTCTACTAAAGTAGTACCTTGGGGTTCCGACAACCTCACTTGTTGCACAACAGCGCCAACACACGACGACACACAAGCCCGAGGTAGTCTAGGCAGGCGAGGCAGAGCCGTAAGTCAACGCCTTGCTCAAGAGGCGGTTTGGCATTCGGGATTCAAGGCTACTTGAGAGTTGTCATACGCTTCCGTAAGATTACATTCTTCTGTTGTCTGGTTGTTCTCGGTGTTGATACTGTCAACAGCGCACACAGCGTGTCAGGATTAAAAAGCCCACTTCAAAACTCCACGCAATTCAATCCGACTTGAATCTTTTTCAAAGAACCTTTAAAATGGCCTCCCTTCCAAAAGATACCCTGTTCTTCCCAGCCGAGCATCGACCTTTCCTCGAACCCCACCTCCCACCTACAAATACCCCGCCTATCGATGGCTCTTCCTTCCCGTTCACGACGGTGACCTTTGCAACGTCCCTCGACTCGCAGCTCTCGCTGTCTCCTGGGGCTCCTACCCAACTGTCAGGGCCCCAGTCAAAGGCTATGACTCACTATCTTCGATCTCGACACGATGCCATTCTCATCGGCGTTGGAACTGCTGTCGCTGATAACCCAAGTCTAAACTGCCGAATTGAGGGTGTTGGCGGATATGGCAACGAAGGACTTGAAGGTCAGCCTCGTCCGATCATCATCGATCCTGCCGCACGCTGGGACTTCACTCCAGACCACAAGATTTTTCAGCTGGCAAGAGAGGGAAAAGGCAGAGCGCCGTATATAATCACCGGCCTGGCAACTCCCCCTGAAGATAAGAAAGCCATCTTGGAAGATGCCGGAGGCAAGTTCATCACAGTCGAGGTCACAACCACAGGCATCAACGGCCACAATCTGGAGTGGAAGAACGTACTGAAAGCTCTGAGCGCTGAGGGTCTAAGGAGTGTGATGGTTGAAGGTGGTGGAGCCGTCATCAACTCCCTGTTGCAACCCGACAACTTACCACTGATCAGCGCCGTTATTGTCACTATTGCTCCAACATGGTTGGGAGAAGGCGGGGTGGTTGTCTCTCCGCCGCGACGCACCGACGACGGAGGAAAGCCAGTGGCTGCTCTGCGACTAGATCGTGTCGAGTGGTATCCATTTGGAGAGGACGTGGTTCTATGCGGAAAAGTGAAGATCTGATGAGAGTTTGTATCATGGTATTTACTTTGTTCGACCCAGCTATGACCCATCGGGTTGCTATGTCCTTTGCAGCACTATGCACAATTTGTCCTCAATAACTTTCACCAACACAGTCCATTCCAGTAAATTCAAGTCTAAATTGCATATATAATACAACTCCTCAAGTTTGATGTGCGATGTTAGAAATCAGCTGGAGCCTTGTAGCCGCGTCCACCTGAATACTCACACTTCTGTGTTACCCCAGAGGTGTGCTTCCGCACGCCTCACACCTCACGCCTCACATGTGCTGCGCATTTACAGCCGTACAGCCTCATTGGCAGTGCTTTAAAGTACAATATAAGTGCTCGGGCTGTCGTTTTGACAACAGAAGGGCGCAAGTTACATATCTTACGATAGCACCAAACATCGACCATGATACTTTGCCATCATGGCCGAAGCCATCGCCGGACTTGCGCTTGCCTCAAGTATTATCACCGTTATTGATATTACACGCAAGGTAGTAACGACAGGATGGCAATGTTATCGAGGAACAAGAAATGCGCCAAAAGAGCTCGTAGAAGTCATGTCAGAACTCATGTCTTTGCATGGCATACTCGACACACTCCATGGTCACCTCAGCACCTTGCACGATAACGACCCCAAGGATTTCCTTGCCTTAGAGGTGCTGAATAAGCCTGACGGGGTGCTGGCTGCATGCGCAGTGGTGTTGCAAGATGTGCTTGACATCCTTGGAGGGCTCCAGAAGAGAAGGCTCGGCAGCATAATCGCCGCAGCCACAAGCAGCCAGAAGTTTATGGCAGTGAAAAGTCGGATCGAGCGCTTAAAGGTTTTGCTAATGCTTGCACTATCATCCGATCATCTGTATGCCTACCTTGGAGAATTCCCTGCCTTGCCGTTATATAAGCTTCGTCGAGCAGGCCCAATGTTTCTCACTTCATGAGGCTGATTCTCGCTTGCGGTCGGCTTGCTAATCATTGTTCCGATGCAGGACGTTATCCCATGCCATCGAAGAGTACCTCCAACATGCTTTCGGTGAATTGCGAGACAAGCAGGATAAAATTCACTGTGAGCTTCTGAACATCGATAATCATATCACGAAGCTCTCACGTGTCTCGGACGAGATGACAATCTCCCAGAAGGAGAAGCATGAGGGTAACTTATTCAGTTTTGTTCTGGTGAATCACAGTTGCATGTGCTGACCCTAGCTGCAGCGGATCGGTACTACAAGACTCTATGTTGGCTCTCAACGGTTGATTTCGAGGCAACCCATTTCAATGCATGCAGACTCCAGCAGCCGGGCACGGGTCTTTGGCTCACTGAAGGGAGGGGTTTCTCCGAGTGGGCAGAGAAGGAAAACTCGACCTTCTGGCTCCATGCAATCCGTAAGTAATACAGCTTGCAATATATCATATGCCTTCACTAAATCAGAGATATAGCTGGAGCAGGAAAGACCATTCTATGGTGAGTCTGCTAACTCCTTAGCGATGCCCTCATCATCCTATCAGGATGATATATGGTGTTTACGTTCCTAACACTTTTCAGCTCTACGGTCATAGAGCAGCTCCAGTTCAGATCGGAGCACACTGTGGCAAATCGAGACCAACCGTCAACCTCTGCCGTAGTTTACTTCTATTTCAGCTTCCGGAACTCCGAGCAACAACACACGGAAGGAATGCTATGTTCACTCCTTAGCCAACTTGCCAAAAAACTTCCAGCCGTTCCGGAAGAGATTTGTAGCCTCTGGGAAAAGTACAAAGGCAAGAAGACCCGCCCATCGCCTGAGGAGCTACTTGTAATACTTGCCTCTATTATCCGAGAATACTTCGATAAAGTCTACATAGTTATGGACGCCTTAGATGAGTGTTCAGAGCGCCCTATATTGCTACCGATCCTCCACCAATTGATGGAGAGCAAGTGCTCATCTATGTTCTTAACAAGCCGTGGAGAACATGACATCCAAAAGTCATTCTCTAGCCTTTCTATCTATTCGGCTGCGATAGAAAGCTCCGATGTGGCTTTCGATGTTGAGCTCTTTGTGAAAAAACAAGTCGAAGCTATGGAATCACTACGAAGTCTCAGCGTCAATTTACAGAACGAGATTGTTCAGCGGCTGGTTGACGGTGCCAAAGGAATGCAAGTTTACATTGACTGACCTCCTATGCCAAATTATTAACAAATACTTAGGTTCCGATGGGTTGTCTGCCAACTAGATATTCTAAAGAATCTTGAAAGGCCAAAGTCGATCCGAAACGCTTTAAAAAGCTTGCCGCAGACTCTTGATGAGAGCTACAACAGAATTCTGATGAGTATACAATCAGATGAGGAGAAGGAGTTTATCCGACGGACTTTGCAATTCATCGTCTTCGCAGCACGTCCAATGACACTGACAGAAGTAGCAGAAGCTGTCGTTATTGAGGATAACAGCACCTCTTTAGACCCCGATGACCGGTTCCCCAACCCTGAGCATCTCGTGAAGAGCATGAGAAGTCTTTTGATCACTACTGGTGGATATCTTGGTCTCTCACACTACTCGGTCCAGGAATATTTGCAGTCGCCAAGAATATGTACAAGCCCTGCCTCATATTTTGCTATGACCAAGTCGAATGCCGATGAGGAGATCAGCCGGAAATGCCTCATCTACTTATCTTACGACGACTTCAATGTTGGACCTTGCAAATCTGACGCTGAATTTGACATGAGACTCGTCGATTATCCATTTCTCGAATATGCGGCCAATAGCTGGTTCGTCCACAGTCGCGGGGGGCAAACGCAGCGGAGTGTGGCCTACCTCTTTGACAAAGTCTGGACAACTGTTGAATCGCCAAAATATTTGTCCTGGTACCAAGCCTTCTGTGATAAAACAATTACATCGAAGCGGAAATTTAACACTTACCAAATTACCAACCCCCCTATCGTCTATTATCCCGCGTTATGGGGTCTCCATGTCCTCCTTGAGCGTCTGATTATAGATGACGCCAATGTGAATATACAAGGTGGATACTACGGTCAGGCGCTACAAGCTGCTTCTATCAATCAAAACCAGGAATGCTTCAAACTACTGCTGGATCACGGAGCCGATGTGCACGCCCAAGGAGGGTACTTTGGCAACGCACTACAAGCATCCGCGTCCGTCGGATGCGAGTATATGATTAAAGCTCTACTCGATAAAAATTGCCGTGTCGCCACCGAAGGAGGTGCATATGGAAATTCTCTGCAAGCGGCATCTAGGAGTGGTCATACTGGCGCAATAAGCATGCTTATTAAATCAGGGGCTGATGTAAATGCTCGAGGGGGCCCGTTTGGCTACGCACTTCAAGCAGCAGCCTCGAATGGCCACGAACTCACCTGTGAATCTCTCATTAATAAAGGCGCACTAGTCAATGCTAAAGGGGGGGCGTTTGGCAACGCCCTACAAGCTGCAAGTTTGAATGGCCGAAATCGCGTGGTTGAGCTATTGCTAGAACGAGGAGCCGAAGTCAATGCCCAAGGGGGCCTTTATAGCAATGCTCTTCTCGCAGCTTGTTTGAATGGCCATGAACAAGTTGCACGCCTATTGCTCGCAAATTGCGCGGATGTTAGTTCTGAACATCGTGTCTATGCCACACCACTGCAGGCAGCCGCGATCAATGGATTTACGAGAGTTGTATCCCTTCTCATACAGTACGGTGCAGATGTTAACCAGCAAGGCGGCCAATATGCAAATGCTTTACAAGCTGCTGCGCGGAATGGCCATGAGAGAGTTGTCGGCACTCTCCTTGGCCTTGGTGTAGATGTTAACCGCGCAGGTGGGTATTATGGCAGCGCTCTACAAGCGGCGTGTCGAAACGGGTTCATGGTCGTTGTCAAGACACTCTTGGATCATGGAGCTGATCCCAATCTTCAGTCTGGCATTTACGGAAATCCCCTTCAGGCCGCTGCGAGTAGTAATAGAGCGGACATATTGCAGTTGTTGCTTGAGAAGGGAGCAAAGGTCAACGCAGTGGGGGGTTCGTTCCATACTGCATTGCATGCTGCGGCGCATCAAGGGCACGAAAATATTGTGGAGATGCTGCTTGAGGCAGAGGCAGACATGGACATTGTCGGGGGGAAGTATGGCAGCGCGTTAGATGCAGCGATTTCAAATGGGCACGTAAATGTGGTGAAGAGGCTGAGTAATGCGGAGAGGGAGAAGAGGGAAAGGGAGGCGGTTATACCAGAATTGGGGCCGGCAGATATTTTATGTCCAAGTCCAAACTACAGAGCTGGTGGCCAACAAATTGCAGCATAGTTCAAGGGGGAAATTTGAGTATATATATATTTTTTATATGGTTTTCAATACTCATAATTTTTGTGACAAGTCCTCTCATAACTAATTAGACTAAAATAAAAATAACTACTTGAACTCGTAATTTGAATGAACATAACAGGCAAATTTATTTTAAAAATATATTTCAACGGCGCAATATCCTATTATTAATACAGGTATATTAATCCACACGCCAGCCAGTAGTATTAGATATCTCCAAAATGTTCTCCTGTCGTCGAAATCCCAAGGCACGTGACAGTCGAGAATCGCCAAGAAGTCACTGGACCACGCCAAACTCAAAGAGGCTATAGCTAAACCTGGTCTAGACCCCACCGAAACTTTGTTTACAACGGGCCCATAGTTGTCCTGGATACGGAATTCGAAGAATGATGCCCTCGCAGCATCATCCGTTGTTTCCCTACTCAAAGAACAAAACCATCGCATACCAACCCGCAATGGACAGACGCACTCATGAAGTCCCCATGGACTTTGAATGGCAAACCAGCGGCCCTGCCGACGTCACATCGCCTTTCTACCAGTTAACCCAGAAGCAACAGGGACTCAAGCGTAAGGAAACCTCCCCCCGTCGCTGGCGATGCAGCCATGGACCCTCACTCCCCAACCACTCATGCTAACGTCCACCTCTCCCACACAGGCGGCTTTGAATCACCCTCCAAACCCCCACCAACCTCACAATCCTCCTTCTTCTCCGCCGCGCCCTCCAACACCGCCACCCCCTTCCGCAACCCATCCTTCACCACCCCCCGCAAACCCTTCGACGT
>LMYD01000644.1:0-14495 GCA_001630595.1 Pseudogymnoascus sp. BL308
TCAGACCGGACCAGACCGCGGTCTAAGAATTTGGGACCAGACCGGACCGCGGTCCGGTCTGGAGTAGGTGGACCGACGGGGTAGGTCCCCCGTGACGCACACTAATCCGTTTCAGGACCATCAGCTCGTATTCAACATCTTTACCAATTGGCGTATTTCTATACCTCATATCAACCAAAGTAGAGCTACTGCTGTGTGGCAAATGGATGTGTGGTGACCTTCGGTTGGAGGCCATTGCTGTCAGTGGTCGTGGTTGTCGTGGTTGTTGTCTGCCGTGGCGCTTGTGGTAGTTGCCAATGTTGCCCGTCAGTGCCAGTGTGGCTAGCTGCGAGCTTAGCTGCCACAAAGATCGACAATCACGGGCCCATGATGTAAGACAAGACAAGACAAGGTACAATTGTCGCTTCCGCTGTCAGCTTTTATAGCATTGGCTGCATTTACGTTGTTGATATCAGCAGTTATGTCTCATTTTGGATCACCACCACGACGTGGCACCACAGCACTCAGTTACATTGAACCCCGTATACTTCGTATCTAATTATTCCAGCATTTGCTAGAGAGCAGTGGAACGTATCACCTCGCATATGGCTCTGTGTCGTGCCTTCTTTCACAGTACCGTCGGACGGGACAGTCAATTCATTTCACAAGCTCTGCAACTACAAACATTCACTACTACGTAGAATATAATGGCTAATTGTATATCATCTTTAACTGCTTAACTAATCATGTTACTAAAATTGCAATGGTTACAAGGAGCTGAATAATTTGCAAGGATTAAGAAATTTGAATATCGTTCGTTTAGTTTTAGAGGTTTAGTTCTAGGGTAAATCATGTGAAGCTCTCTATATTCTGCCATTAACTTAGCCTCTTGTAGCGTCTCTGCACTTTTGCGAACATGGCTCTAACTTATACCTCACAAATGGCGAAAAACAGGGGCTAAGACGCCCTTAATGTGGTACGTAATCTACAACGGCTAGCCTTTAGTGTTGTGTTAACACGAAATTTACACGAAAATGTTGCTTCGCCTCACTCACCCCGCTCACCCTGCTCACACTGCTCACCCACAATCTCATCTAGGTCACCCTGCTCACCCCTAGCCTCACCCTCCAGGCGGCAAGGGGCTGCGATTCTACACTATTCCTATTGGCATAATTGAGACTATTATCCAGAGGATACACAAGCTTGTGTATGGCAGAGCGGACGGGATGCCTAATTCTCTTGAGTCTATGGTTGTATGTGGCAGATACTCGTTGTATGTAGAGCATATTCTGTAGTAGACTGACTACCTGTAGCTATAAATGCACGAAGGGCGTTCTCGGAATCTCGTTGTATTAAACAGATGTTATGTATATTTAGACCACTGTTGCTTTTACTTAGTATAACCAACCACAGCTACCATATATCATCCTCTCTGATTCATCATCCGGACTATGACACGTACTTATTACAGTACTGTAAGAAGACCATGTACTCTGCAATGTGCTGTCAGAGCTATTAAGTGTGTTCAACCATGATAAGGAAGGATATAAATATTTATAGCAGTGATTTAATAGGAGAATAACTATGTAGGGCTATGTCTCCAACGGTTAGTTTTAGGTGATAACCTCACTTTGCAGATTTTAGTGGTAGATGGGGTAACTAGTAGTATCTATCAGGATTAATCAGCCCCCTTCTCCAGTACCAGCGCCCTTCTTAAGCAGTAGTTTTGCCACAGCCTCATGCCCATTTGCAGTGGCCTGCGATAGTGGTGTCTGACCACTCTTATCCCTTGAGTCTGGGTCAGCGCCCTTCTCAAGTAGTAGCTCCACTACAGACGCGTGCCCGTTCGCAGCAGCTAGCCATAGTGGTGTCTGACCATAATAACCATCTTTTGGGTCTACATTGGCGCCCTTCTGAAGCAACAGTTTTGCTATAACCTCATGCCCATTTGCAGCAACCCCAAATAGTGGCGTCCGACCACCGTCATCCTTCGAGTTGGCGTCGGCGCCCTCATTAAGCAGCAGCTTAACCACAGTCAAATGCCCGTTCGCAGCAGCCCGCGACAGTGGTGTGCGACCATCGTCATCCTTTGAGTCTGCGTTGGCGCCCTTCTCAAGCAGCAGCTTCACTATGGTCTTGTGGCCGCTCCAAGCAGCCCGCCACAGTGGTGTCTCACCATCGTCATCCTTCCAGTGCGCATCAGCGCCCTCCTGAAGCAGCAGCTTCGCCACAACCTCGTGCCCTTTCGCAGCGGCCCACCATAGTGGCGTCTGACCATTGTTAGTCTTTGAGTCTGCGTCAGCGCCTTTCTCAAGCAGCAGCTTCGCTATAGCCTCGTGACCATTTGCAGCAGCCTGCGATAGTGCTGTGCGACCATTGTCATCCATCAAGTCTGCGTTGGCGCCCTTCTCGAGCAGCAGCTTCACTGTAGCTAGATCACCATTTGAAGCAGCCTGCAATAGTAGTGTGTAATAATCGATAGTTGTTAAGTCTGCGTCAGCGCCCTCCCTGAGCAGCAGCTTCGCCACAGCCTCGTCGCTATACTCAGCAGCACACAACGGTAAGGTCTCACCGCTACTGTCCTTGGCGTCAACTTCTCACTGTGTCTCTTGCATCTTTATAATAATTAAGATTCAGTAGCCTAAGCACCACCACTTAGACTGATGACGCTTTAAATGTGCTACAGAGGCTGCCTGGTGTATTTATCTCAAGTTCTACCCACTAAGACGCTATTGGCTCGCTACACAAAAGGCTCATCCGTGATATGAGTCGACGTAGTTCGTCAAAACCCTGCCTCCGGGGCTGTGCTGAGGAAAGTTTTACTATACGTGTACTTAAGAGCACGTGAATGGAAGATTAAGAAGGAACACAAAGCAGAGAAGAGATATGGCAGTATGGCACCAAATCGGAAAGAGAAGGCAAACACGAAAAGTGCGGTGCAGGGGTCCAACCAGAGGTCTAACGTCAGCAACAAGACCACCGACGACAATGGAGGCAAGGTCAAGGCCACCAAGCTTTTTGGCGGTAAGCGGAAGGAGTCCCAGAAGATTAACGTCCGCCATATCCTCGTACGTATCCCGCAATCACAACCACAGTTGTGGCCACTGTCACAATCACGGGGCGACAACAACTAACCAAACCGCCATACCTACAGTGCGAGAAGAACTCGCGCATGGGAATCCCATTCGATGAAGTAGCTACGGAGTACAGTGAGGACAAGACAACGGACGCCGGTATGTGCTTTGCTTTGCTTCTGTCTAATCCTGTCATCTCTTCTTCGCTCCCTTTCTGGTTCCTCCTCTGCACGAACAGACATGGCGATGAGCGGTGACGGGTTAAATGGTGTCTAGTCGTTGTGGTGTAGTTGATGCAACACTCGAGGTGTGAGCGGAGGGCGTTGGTGTTGGATGCGAGATGAGGTGGAGCCTCTATTAGGCACATTGGTTATCGAATTCTGCATTGTGTTGTTCATACGCCACAAAGTTGAATCTAGAGCAGAAAACTTTTCTACTAGAACAAACCTGCCCTAACAAATTTCTCAGGCGGCTCCCTAGGCTGGAGGCGCAGGGGCGACCTCGACCCTGTCTTTGCAGCTGCTGCGTTCGAGCTTATCGAGAGTGTGATAGGGAGGCCGGTTTGGGGCGAGGCGAAGACAGGGCTCGGGTACCATATTATGATGGTAGAGGGGAAGAAGCTTGCTTAAGGGGAGGAAGTAGAAGGAGGGCATGGAGGAATATGGAGAACACAGGTGACATATTTACTCAAATATGACAATAATAAATGTTAAGATTCAGCGCAAAATTACAAACAACACCAGCCTGCCCTGCACCATTTCCTTCCCCTATATAACCAATTATTAAAGTTGGAACACTGAAGACGATGTATTTTGCTTGCATCTCTAAGATACGGGTAGGTGATGTTTAGCCACGACCTTGCCCGCTGCATTTAATCCCACGGCTGTAAAGTGCGTTGGGTGATCAAAGTCGCTTTCATGGGAACTTTAGTCTGTATTTTGCTAGGGATCCAGGCTCGCTAAATAACAGAGGCGCAGGCGACGGAACAACAAGACATCCCTCCTTCGCTACACGCTGGGTTATTCGCAACTTGGCCAGATATTCCGCGAAAAGTATGGTTTTAGGCAGCGTGTCAGTATCAACATTGCATCTCATCCCGCGACTGTAATCGCTTTTTGCATGCGCAGAACTATTGCACGTATTTTCCCATCAATAACTCTGGTGCCTCCAAACCGGCCTTCTCAGCATAATCTTCCGTCTACATATCGCACGATGTCGTCTACATATCGTACGATGTCATCCCACGCACAGATTGCCAAGGAGCCTCTCACACTCGGGTCAACGCTTTGTGGTAAATCAGGGCAAATTTATACTATAGAAGAGGTGCTTGCTGAACGGCGGGGGCCCACTACCATGTGTTTACCGCGCCAGGTATAACCCAATTCCCATGATTGGGAGCTGTGACATAGTGCTAACAATAACAAGTGCTAATGGGCAGAGCTTCGTTGTCAAAAATATGATACCAGGCGAATACGAGTATCAAGAAGACTTGCAAAAGTCCGTGGCCTCATCTCCCAACTTGCGGACTGTGGTAGATGGCCTTCCTGGCCCTGAGTTGTTCATCTACCCTTTTTTACAAACCAACTTTCTCCAGTTCAGCCAGAAAAACTTATCTATGGCGACGCGGAAGGGCATGCTGAAGAGCGCCTTTGCTGGTCTGACTGCTCTTCATGGGAGAAACATTGCTCACAATGGTAGGTTCAGTATATTCTCACATACTTCCTTCCTTGGTGGACTGTAACAGGATTCCTCGATAGAGTTTGGTCCATTACATTCACGCGCTAACTGCAATCATAGATATAAAGCCAAACAACATTCTCTTGGATTATGAAAAGTCAGGTGAGACTTTCACCGTCACGAGGGTGCAGATCTCGGATCTCGAGGATTCAGTCATTCTCCCCCCTGGAGAATATTTAAGAGAAGCGCTCTGCGGTAACCAGATATGGAGAAGCCCTGAGTCCTGGGCCCGCGCTCGTCAAGGCACCTCATCCGACGTCTTCTCCTTCGGGGTTGTGGTACGTATATCCTTCCCTCCTATGCGACTTTTCCACAGTGAGCTCACGCATCATCCAGTGTATCTTCATGATGCTAAACAACATGGTTTTCCGCGTCAGCGACTCCGAGTTAGCCGCTAGCGACTCATGGCGCTTCATCCTCAGACGCCATATATCCATCTTCGGCGAGGAGGATGGCTTCCAGGGCCTGCTGCAATGGATCGGCGAGGAGAACCCATTCTTCGAGCGCCTCATTGAGCTTGCGGCTACCTTTGACGCGGCTAGGCCCCGGAAGTCGTTTGCGACCTGGCATTTTGTTGATGCGAGTTTCCGGGATCTGGTCGGCAAGATGACGGTTTTAGACCCGGCGAAGAGGATCACGGCGGCGCAGGCGCTGGAACATCCGTTTTTTGTGGAGAGCGACGACGAGGGATCGCTGTGAGGCGGCGTTTGGTTGATCTCGACTGGGTTAAGGTTATATGCACTTATTATTGTAAGATTACTCGTAAAGTATAGAGATGTGTACATGTACAGTACGGCGCCAAAAGTATTCGTACGGGCCTGTGCTTTTCCCCATATAAAATGGCTGTAATTTACTGCAATTGGTGCACAGAGCCGTACGAACACTTATGGCGCCGTACTAAATGTTCTTGCCACGGGCCGGGCCATTTTATACGGTTAAATCCACATTTTGGTAGACTTCGTATCTATTTTTAGGATAAATTTAAAGTGAGCGAGGGACGCGGCAGTGGTGTTATTCCGAATATACCCTCGCCTCGACTTCATTGAGTAGGTCCTCGAATCGCCAAATAAAATACAGGGTATGAGAATAGTAAGACGAAAAATAACTCACATTGCTAGAAGTCTGTCTCACATGGAAATAAATTAATTGCAGATAAAACCAACAAAGCAAGAGTTAGTCTCCCTGCATTTAGCAATATCCTCTAACAACCTCCCTGGCACCAACTTATCACCTGTTGCCAGCATTGACTACACTGCTTATCGTCTAGATCTGGTTAGATTAGAACTAACAACCCGTTATATTACCACGCACAGACTAAAAAGTAGGGCAATCTCCTCCCCTAATCCCCACTGCGTCCTTTGTCTCATCCTATCAACACATGGTAACAAGCGACTATGAATAGATCTTGAATCATCATTCCCTTGTTTAGATGAGCTTGTCACGGTGTGAACGCCCTAGAACCCTTGGCACCTTCCGGAGGGACATCTATGGGATGATCTAGACCTGGGGTGATTTGCGGATCATGGTTCTGCCGTCCTGGGTCCCCTTGCAGCCGTTTCATGCAGTCGTTTCATACTCTATACACAGTAAAACGCCAAAGCTTCGACCATTTTACTCTTCTCTCCCTCCCTCCTTCTCTTCTTTCTCTTCTTTCTCTTAGTTTCAATCTCTTCTGTCTTGGGTTTCCCGTGCTTCTTATTCCTTGCGATGGTAACGTTATAACTACTAGTTCTAGCCTGGTCCCCTTTTCCAATCATACTTTAGAGAAACCAGGGTCTTCATCTAAATCAAAATGGCCGATGACGCAGGAGGACCACCAGCTCAAGGAGGAGGAGGAGGAGGAGGAGGAGGAGCCCAAATTGACCCACATGCCCATCTGCACGAGAGTNGGATGCCCTTGACGCTCATGTCAGTGGCATTGCCACTCCCATGAGTCGCCCACTTTCCCATCACAGTTTGGATTTAGATGATTACTTTGTGAGTTACCTTCTCTGGAGATACAGTCAAGAGTATCTTGCACTTGAGACAGCGCATCTACTAATACCACACGTAGGTTGGCCCACGCGATCTCGATGGACATTCGAAGCTTCCATATTTCATTCGTATGCATGGCAGTGTTCTTCCGCGAATGATTATACCTCTTTTCTGCGTTGGAGCATGGGCGACTCTCATCACCTGCATCTCCGAATTCGTCACAAAACGTACGGCCCCCAAACGATACTTCCGGGTCGAGCTAACCTTTAAACCCTTCCAGTCGGCGTTGACACCGTCCTTCTCACTGTTCTCGGTTTCGTTGTCGGACTTTCTCTCTCTTTCCGAAGCTCGACAGCTTACGAACGGTATACCACTCACTGTACTTACAATCCAAACAAAACTGATTGTCGTCTAGTTATTCTGAGGGCCGCAAAACATGGTGTACACTCATGATTCAATGTCGAAACGTCGCCCGCTATATCTGGGTTCACGTCGAAGAGCGTGAAGGCGAGCAGGGCAAGGAAGATCTCCTACAAAAAGTCACTGCGATGAACCTGATCCTTGGTTTTGCCGTCGCAGTCAAGCATCGTCTTCGATTCGAGCCATACGCCCATTATGACGATATCGCAGGGCTCGTTTCCCACCTCGACACCTATGCCAGGGCTGCGTTCAAAGAAGAGCACTTGGAGAAGAAGAAAACGAGTGCTTGGAAAGCGTTGGGTGAGAAGCTCGGCTTACCATTCGCGCTCTCGAACCCCAGAAAGGAAATGAAGCGATCAGATCGGCCTTTGGGTAATCTCCCTCTTGAGATTTTGGCCTACTTGAGCGCCTACTTCGAGGAAGTTTCTACGAATGATCAAATGAAGTCGGCCGCGATCGGGAGTCAATTCAGTAAGTAGCAGTCCTCCTCACTCGCCGTTGAATACTCACCCCAACAGTGACCGCCCTTGCCAACATGACAGACACCGCCGGCAACGCCGAACGTGTCCTTACCACCCCCCTCCCCGTCGGATACAATATCCTAATCTCCCAAATCGTTCTCCTCTACATTTATCTGCTCCATTCCAGCTGTACAACAAACTTCAATGGATCACAATCCCCGGCACCATTGCGGCCGCCTACATCATCCTCGGCATCGCGACGATTGGCGACGAGCTGGAGAATCCCTTCGGCAACGACGTCAACGACCTCCCACTCGACCAGTATTGTGCCGAGTTGGGCCGGGAGCTGGATACCCTGATGAGCACGTCATGTCCGAAATTCACGGACCATGTCGATCTCAACAAGCATCTCAACCAGCCGCTGTGGCCCTTGAGCGAGAGCGGGTATGAGGAGTGGAGGGAGAGGAGCGAGACGGATATTCGCAGTGCGTTGAGGACCAAAGTTGTTGCGGCGAAGGGTTCTACGAGTAGTGTGACTATGTGAACATGTTGTCCTCGATCTTATTAATATGCTTGTAGCGGCCCAACTCCTGGAGAGTTCTCAGACATGTATAGGACCAGCGTTCTTAATAGAGTGTTTCTGAGATATAGTACGACGTAGTATTTGCGCATGACTACTTCTGCCAAACCCGTAGCTCCCTTTACATAAGGAATCTGAATTTTCTCATTCGGATTGCCCATCTTGTGAATTATATCACCGTTAAAGAATTGCCTCATTTTGTATTTTGTCTCTTTGCATCAGTATTGCGAGCATCGACACACGTGTAGCATCCCATTTTCCGATTACCCTAATTGCATCTGCATCTATTACCTAGCTGGCACATCCAACTTCCTTGGCGGTTGAAACAATCGGATAGACAGACCGGTGCCCTAAGGCCTAGCTAGCATAGGAATGTCCCGGCACTTGGATGAACCCGAGCTACTAGGTTGGGAAAGTTACCATTTCGACGAGATATTCCAAGATCGCATGGAGGAACTTGACCGAGACATGAAATAGAAGGAAGAACAAAATAAGGCCAAATTGGCAAAATTGGAAACCGATCACAAAATCGTATCAGAAGAGGTCGAAAGGCTTCGGATCCAGAATCAGAAGATTCTCAACGAAGTGAAACTAACGAGAGAAAGATGTGACGATCTCGAGATAGTTAAGGTGTCACTCAAAAAAAGCCATGAAGATGTAAAGACAGCTTTGCAACTTCGGAGAGCGAGTTCGCTTTACATAAATTGCAGATAAAACCAACAAAGCAATAGTGAGGCTGTTTCTAGCTATCCAAAACCTATCAGCTGAGGACAGGGGAGTGTCAAACATACCGTGAGATTTACGTGTGGTCTTACATTCTTTCTGTAGAAGTATCACTACATATGCATACAACCTCTGCATCTGAGCGCTTTTTACGTTGTTTGAGGAGGCTAGACATTGATGTCCAAACTGTCGCGGCAACTTTTATTGTAGATCAGTGTCAGCTTTCATGCAGTGTGCTTAGTCTTTCAGAATCACAACCGCTTCGGCAACGTCACACAAAGCAAATGAGTCCAATAATGGCCTTTCGATTCTAAGGACATTACTGTAACTTTGTACTACTCTCGAAAATTGTTCGTAAGAATGGCGGTGAATTCGTCCGGCTGATTGCTATAAAGATATCCACTTCCTTCCTTATAAAGTAAACCCCATATCTTCAAAGCTTGTTTGTATCCACTTCCACGCAATTAACGTCCAAAATGCACTTCACTAACGCCTTTGCCTCTATATTTCTCCTTGCCTCAACTGCCGTAGCGGATTTCCATGTCATCCATGACAGCTTTTTCGGAAGAGATCGAACTATACCATCCAACCAGTACAATTGTGGAAGCGTACAAGCATTTGGAACGGTGACAAGTGGGGCCGTGGGCGGTGATTATTTTAAAGTCACTGGAAACACGTAAGTAAACTTCTGGGATATCTAGAAAGAATCCTATGCCATTCTTTAGACATACTAGACTTCTAGACCATTAACAAGTTGCTAATTTGAAACATAGGTGCGGAGCAAATCCACTTGATTTCTATAAGCGCGCTGATGGACATTATGACGTGTATATATCTGGCGGCGGTGGCACTGTAGAGGGAACGTGCTATGATAACCGTAGCGGGAAGGGATTCAGTTGTGACGGGTACGCGGGTGGTTCATTGCGAGTGACGGATAAATTAATTTGCTACTCCCATTTATGTTCATGAGTTAGTTATATTGGGCTGGTAATCGACTCTAAAGAGGAACCCTATAAGGGTATCTTCTGCAAGGAGTAGAAGGGCTAGCTCTTATGGGATGTTTTCTTCCAGTTTCGTTATTTAATATGACTCAATTGCCTCTTCTATACAAACCTTACGTTAGAGTGCGCATAGATATACGCCGCACCGCATAACAAACTTGCGCCTGCAAGGGAAGTGGCCTTGGAAGAGGAAGTAGAAGGGCCGTTGTATATTCACTCGAGAGAGGGGACAATACGCTGTCTTTCATATGAGATCCCCGAATGGGAATATTATGACCTATTGTGCAAATGACGCAGTCACTTGTCACTAAGATAGGCTTACAGTGTTCACGAGGAAACAATTAGACGAATTTACAATCGAGAGTGGATATTATCGCTCTCAAGAGGACAATTGCCCGGGTAGAGTTCTGGTTGTAGAATAATATAAACATCGCCCAGATAGTTCTATTTAAGTGATACTTTTATTTAATATTAAACCAAAAATCGAAAAAAGAGAGCCTACAGACGACGAGGAAAATAGTTATACGACGAGTTTACAGAGTCAACATCATACATCCTGCACGAAAAGGAAATATTTACAAAGCAAGGAGCGTGATCTTGAGAGTCCTACAGAGCCTGTTCGTACGCGGATATAAACAATAAGCATAATCACTTGAATTGGCGAATTCATCCTAGCGGCGGCGAGGATTCCCAGTAGCCAATCGGTAAGAAAGGGGAGGTCGGCAGGTCCACTAATGTCAATATGCACTCGATTTGGCCCCAGTTTTCCTTGAAACTCAACGCTCAGTTTCATTCGAATCACACTCATTCGACCCAATATACATGGAGATACCCGTCCCTATTTCTATAGAAATATACCAATCTCCCTAAATCTTATATTTCTTGACTCTCTAGAAGCGAAGTCCACACGACTTCAGCGTACCCGCCTCGTGTGCGTGAAGAAATTGTGGCTTGGGTGTCTGACATAAGTGCTGTTTATGCTTTAAACGCCCGCTTCTTGTCTGCCTTTAGCTGGCGGTATAAGAGCACCATACTCTCTGCGCCTCTCTTTGGCCGTCGAATCGTGATCTTGGGCGAAATGGCCACTTCCTTCCTCAAATATGTCTCCATTTCTGCAGCACCTGGAGTTGGACTGTATGCCACACTGCTGGGGCTATTGACGACGCCGACCTTACAATCCCACATTGTTTACCTGCACGCAATTCAGATGACGTGGTTCAAGGATCTCAACGTCCCCGAGACCTTTGGATTCCTAAAGAACCAGGTTACTCCGTTCTCCATCATTACCTCCGACGGTGAACGTCTTTACGCATGGCATATCCTCCCAGTCGAGTTATATCGCAAGAACGAGCTACCTCTTGTTGCTGAACCGACTGGGTTCGTTTCGGATATCACGTCTCGACTGGCCTTTTAGCTACTACGCGATACCTTGGCGCTCGACTGATTGTCCATATGCACGGCGCTAGGGGAACTGTTGGTTTAGGCTACAGAGTCCCCAACTACCGCGCGCTGTCGGCAGGCCATCCTAGAAAGATTCATGTCTTGACATTCGACTATCGAGGATTTGGGCGTAGCACTGGCACACCCTCTGAGAGTGGGCTTATACTCGACGCCTTTGCTGTTGTGGATTGGGCCATGAATGTTGCTGGCATCCCTCCCTCACGTATTCTGATCTTTGTTCAATCTCTAGGCACTGCAGTAAGTATTGCAGTTTCGGAGCATCTTGCTCTGCAGTCTCCACCTGTATTTTTTGCAGGCACTGTCATGGTCGCACCATTTGTCGACGTGGCAACGCTCGTTGCAACCTATCGAGTGGCAGGAACTGTCCCTATCCTGTCGCCGCTAGCGAGGATACCACTGCTGTTCAACTACCTTCAACGCTTTATACGCGATAAATGGTTGAGCAAAGACTGGGTTGCATAATATGTACGAGCTAATGAAGCGAATGGGGAGAGATACCGCTTGACAGTCATACATGCTGAGGACGATTATGACATTCCATGGCATCACACCTCAACTCTATTCTAGCACGCCGTCAATGCTTCAGTGCCTGTAGGAATGAGCTACGACGATCTCGAACTGAGGAAACTGGAATCCAAGGTAGATCTAGGCGCTGCTGGTTCTGTCATGGAATGGCGGACTGTCAATGGGATAATTCGAGAGGAAGTACTTAAAACAGGCCTACATGATGTTATTATGGGCTACCCAGTAACCACAATGGCTGTTATGCGCTCTTTTGAAGCTATAGATCCGCCATTTACGGTTTAAACCGGACTCGAAATATGTAGGCTATAGGAAGGATAAGAAGGACAAGTGCCATGTCCACTCACCTTGACAAGCTACGTCTCATAGATGGAGCTTTGCAAATTCATCGCCAGCTCTTGATTCTCCACAGCGGCGCCTTCGACAAATCTCGAACGCAGATTCGGGATGGCATTACACAGATATCACGTCCTCGGGCGCGTATATCATGGATCCCAGACATGAAGTCAGTGATGAAAACTCCCATGGAAGCAAGTATTGTTCTCCCTCAGTTATGACCATATCATCTCCGTGCTCGTCCGTGATCGAAAACCAGCCTTTCCACCCATACATCCCTTCATTTCGAGGCGCCAAGTTAGCTATCTGTACACACAAAAAAGTACCATTTCTCAGCACTTTCCCCAGCCAAACCAAGACGAACAGCTTTCTTATATTTCTGATTTCAGAGCCATATCAAAGCATAATAGTCCTATAGAGATCCATTGGTCTCCGGTGGAGTGATTATCACACCTCTACAACGGAACGGGCGAATCAGCCACACCACTCACAAGCCACAGATAACACGCCACAGACACAGCACCACCACCACAACCCTCCATGTACCACCCCCAAAGCCATCCGCAGCCACCAAACCCCTCGGCGCAGCCCCAAGAAATCCACAAGAAACAACAAGCACTCCAAGCATCACCTCCCAAGTCCCAAGAAAACACCCAGCCGGCAACCAAAGCAGCCCAGGACTTGGCCCCCGCCGCTGATCCCGTCCACACCAGCCGTACCCAAAAACCGTTGGCTGGGAGACAAAACACATACAGTACACGCATGCACACTACCCAATTTCCCGATCCTCGTATGGCGCGGGTACCTCGGCAGGCACGCCTTATCTCTCTCTCTCCCTGACTTCGGAATTTGAGTTTGATTTTACAGTTACGGGTTTACGATGTAAAGATAGGATACGACGAACAACACCCGGCGCGCCTCTCGGCGATACAAATTTAAAGTACGTACGGGATCGATCTCCCATCTCCCACATCTCGCCGCCAGTGGCAAACGGCTTCGCCGACCACGATAAGGGGACGTCTCCAGCGCAATCAATCGGACGGGGGGGGGGCGAGACCACAAATGCCCCTAATCACGACTTAGGGCCCCACTATCTCGTGCAATGGAATGCCTGACACCTTTGCCGTGGTGGGCAATTTGGAGACATGGAGATGCGCGAGACAAGGTGGGTGGGGGGGAGAAGGCGGTGGGGGCGACGACCCGGACACTCGGAGGTAAGCGCCTGGAACATGTGATGGCCGGTGGGGATGCAGTGCAGTGCAGGTGCGCCGGCGCTGGCGAGCGCGCGCGCGCGCTGAAACGTCGACGCCGCCACGCACTGGCGCCACGCACGCCGCCTTTACGGCGATTACTCGACGAGTGCAAAGACCGAATTGCCGTGTGTGGTTCTTAGTCAGGGCTTGATAAGGTCCGATGGGGAGGGTGTCATTTCGTATACTCTAGTAATTGGGAGAGAGAGAGGGGTTTTTTTGCCTCTCTTCCGGCCGGAGTCTGTGGTTTTCGGTGTTTGATAGACCTCTGGCATTTGCTGGGGCACGTACTAGCGCGTTACCGCGAAAAACTTCGCTGGCGTTGGTAGGGGCTCGGCGGTCGGCGGTCTGGATATATCCCTTCACTAGCCTACCCGCCCAAAACCAGAACTTTGAACTTCCTATTTGAATATAGTAAGCCAGTGAGCACAGAGTGAGAGAACCCACAGACAGCCAAGGACACAGCCAAGGACACAATTTTCCACTACACCCGTACCCGTAAGCCAGACGTTAAGAAATTGGCCCTACCCTACGGAGGATTCCAATAGTGCTCTTTTTTTTCCAATTCTACAGTTTCTGGTAGCTGGTCGCTCGACGCTGTTGAATCTGGGTAAACCACCACCACCACCACCACCACCACCACCCCCCGCCGACCCACACACACCCATCCCAACCTGCATCGCCTGCTCGTTCTGGAAGGCCGGGAACAAAGCGGCTAGGGAGGACGACGGGGCTGCGGGGGGGGGGTACGTGAGCGTGCGCGCGCGGCGTGGGCGCAGGGATGGCTTGTACAGTATGGGGATTTTTTTTCTTGGTGATACTTATGTACCCAGCAGCGGCTGCATGGAAAGGGGGAGGGGGGGGGGGTGCGCGTGGGGATGAGGGGCGGGTTTGGAACCTCCTTTCTTTTGGGTGTCGGAGTGGCTAGGCTTTAATGGGATGGAATTGTGCGCGCGCGTGTGTAGTGTGTAGTGTGG
>LMYD01000645.1:0-27906 GCA_001630595.1 Pseudogymnoascus sp. BL308
CACCGCCCCTCCGCAATCCTCACCGCCGTCCGTGAACTCTCCACCAAGGCTTCTCCAGCCCCAAAACCCGCTGCCTCCACCAAGCCGGTCTCCCACCCGCGCACCCCCTCCAAGACATCCACGCCCAAGCCCACCGCCAAAACGGCCGCCAAAACGCCGCCTCCCAAGCCTGCGCCGCCTACTAAGCCGCCGGCACCGAATATACCACTGGGTGCGCTGAATGCGAAGATTGTGGATAATATCAGTAAGCCGGCAGGAGCGAGGTCGTCGGCGGGGGCGCAGCAGCAGTTGCCGAAGGGGTATAAGCCTGTCGCGAGGAAGGTGACGATGGTTATTGTGGCGTTGCCGATTGCGATTGTAACAAGCTATGTGCTGTGGCAGCGATGTAAGTTTAGTTTTTTTTAAGGGCTTACGAGATGGATGCTGACTTGACTGTTTTAGTGGTTTTAGGTCAGGAGCAGAAGGTTCTTGTGAGACCGGCACCGGTGGTGGATGTGGATACGAAGGAGAAGGGGTCAGAGTCAAAATAATAATAAATAAGGGACTGAAGATGTGCTGCAAAGCAACGACTGATGATTGTATGATTGGATTGAAGTATAACGGAGGCCTTCATTACATAGATGTGGGGGGAATATAGTTGTATATATCCAGTCATACTGTAGACTATTAAACACTCAACACACTGCATATTAACCACACAGCTCAAGTTTTATACAGCTCTTGTGATAGAAGAATGAGGCGCTTTTGACATTATTCATTGTTCATCTTCTCCAACTATATACATATCTTAACGCTTCGTCCGCCGCTCCTTTTTCGGCGTCGGTATCCTCACCGTACCCCTAGTTTTGGGATTACTTTTTATCGTCTCGCGAATCTGTTGTGCAATCGCCACGTCTAAATCCTCTTCATCCTCCTCCTCTTCCTCTTCGTCGACCTCCTCCTCATCCTCATACACCTCCTCCTCGTCATCATCTTCAAGCTCGGCACCACCTTCAACCTCGGAATCACTATCAGGCATCCCGTCATCCGACAGCTCAACCCCACCATCCGAGCCAAAGCCCTCGAAGTCATCACCAGTCACATCCGCCATAGAAGTGTCAGCCGCCTCAGACTCCGCAACAGTCGACTCGGCATCCTCTCTCTTCCTCTTCTTCCCCATCTCGCCCAGCTTCCCCATCCTGCCCTCCACACCCTTGGCATCGGCCTCCGCGCCCTCCAAAATCGGCGGCGGGGTGAACCACGGAATCTTTCCGCGCAGGAAATCATTCAGCACCATCTTCGCGACACCATCCACATCCGGCTCGCCACCGTGCAGCAGACGTCCACCCTTGCGGGCAAGCAGCTCCAGGAACTCAATGTGGTCTTTGTAGCCGCGCAGCGCGTAGGTGCGCTCGATGTGCTGCGGCTTGGTCTTCGCCAGGACGGCGGGGATGTACTGCTCGGGGTTCTCGACGTTCTCGACACGCACGACACCACGTAGGAGGATATCCTGCGGGGTGTCGGACGAAGAGGGTGGGACGACACCGGGGCAATCGATCAGGTAGATGCGCTTCATGAGGGTGATGTACTGCCAGATCTTGGTCTCTCCGGGGATAGGGGCGACGGTGCAGACCTTCTTGTTGCGGAGGGTGTTGATGATGGAGGATTTGCCGGTGTTGGGGTAGCCGATGAAGCCGACCGAGACTTGCTTGCGGTCGGAGTGGAGGCTAGAGAATTGGCGGAGGAGTTGAATGAGGGAGCCCTTGCCGAAGGAGTTGGTGATGGAGGCGTGGAATGCGAGGGTGGGGTAATCTTTCGATAATGCGCGGACCCAGGCAGCCTGAATATAAATGTCAGTTATGCGACAAAATATGTTATTTTTGGAGGGCATGTATGAATCATTACTAAGAAGGCTGCTACAAGCCACCATAAGAGTGGGAGCGGCCTTCAACTCAAACGAAACAGAACCAAACTCTTTACGACAGGCGTCCCAAGACGGGCCGCTGTCTACTCGAGATCCGTCCTCAAACCGAGACTGTCGGACACAAGGCCCAGTCGTCAAGATTCTTGGATCAAGAGCGGCGAGAATGGAGTCAATATACCAAAGTTGTAACAGGCAAACTTCCATTGTGAGGAGCACATAATATGCAGAAGATGTCTTGACTTAACGATGGAAATGCAGGAAACAAAGAGATAGCTTGAAAAAAATGGGTAAACTTACAGCAACGCCGGTAGGTACTAAATCGCACTTGTTGAGAACAAAGATAAGATGCTTATGCGGTGCCTCCTCTTTGATGTATTTCTCGACACTGCGACACCTCGTGCCGAGCGGGTCTCTGGCATCCAGAACGTGGATGACAACATCAGAAGAATCGATAACTTTGTAAAGCTCGTTCCAAATACGTTTACTTTGTCCCTTGCTGAAGATAGCTTCCCTTGCGCTCGAGACGTAGCCGTAATCCTCGGGTGCTGCCTCTCCTACGGTCTCTTTCTCCTCTGGGTTGCCGCTCAGAAGCTTGGCTTGCTCAAGCCTGTCCAGGTATGTATCGTGGCTCTTGACACTGTCATCCGCAAGATCCACGAGTGAGTTGACGCTGAGCTTAACGCGCTTACGTTGTGCTTTCGGTCCGAAGGTGTCGCTGAAAGGTGAAGCTTCGACGGCAATTTTTGCTTGATGTTGCTTGATGCCATTCTTGCCCTCTCCATCTCTGATCAAGGTCATGGGCAGTTTGTTCGTCTTCAGGAGTACGGTGTATGGGTCCGCTGCTCTCTCCGCCATGGCATCGCGGAAGGAAGAAAGCGCATCCTGGCTGATAACTCTCGAGTTGGTGAACCATTTCCTGTTCGGCTCAATGCGGGCGGCTGGGACTTCACGACCTTGGAATGAGGCAGATTGTGTGATTTTTCCAGCAGCGTTTCTCCTCTCCTTGCCACCAGTGAAAATCTTCAACACCTTGGCTTGTTTACCAGTACTGCATGACGTTAGTTGCGGCTCCTGAACAGTCTGGTTGTCGGCGGATGCGCCTTGACGGTACCACATACCGATAAAAATTCTCGCCCTTGACCTTGACGTTTTCCATGCCATCTCCAACCTTTCCCTGGCGGACCTTCCTGGTCGCTTCTTTCTTTCCGGTACCCATAGCGACAATGAGGATTAATATCCTCTAATTGTGGTTGATATAGGGGAAATGGTCTTGGTATGAAGAAGAAATGGTCCCTCTCCAGATTGGCAGAAAAGTTTATCGGCAAAAAGTTTACTATCAGCGTGGCTGGTATCAAGCGCCAAGACATCAAAGCACGAGCCACACGCTAAGGAAATCCAAACCTCGCTGTACTCTCGTCTTCGGAATTTCGACGACGAACCTGAATAGGGAGGTTTTAATTCAAACAATGCCGCCGTCACTCGCCTCCAGCTCGCTGGGCAGTTTGGCCCGCGGGAAGCCATTAATATGCTTGAAATCCGCAGCGCGCACTTTCTCCTCCTCGTCTCAGTGCCAGGCCATTGGCCCTGAATCTCCAAAATTTATCGAGATCCCTCTTGCGCGGCAACGCTTCGCCAGAAAGCATGTCGATGTCAAGGGTGTCCTCCCAGCTCCCCGAAACCTCTTCCCCAAACGAGCTGGCGACAAGGCCTCACCCGAGTACATCGCCCGTGCCACCTTCGAGCCAACCGCCGCCCACCAGCTCACCAAGTCCCCATCCGAATACACGGCGTGGAAACGACGCATGGCCGCATCCCGGCGTGAGAACCTACGAGAGGGGTTGACCAAGTTGCACGATCGCAAGGTCAAGAAGGACGCCCAGGTTGCGCGCAAGAGCAGCATTAAGCAAGAGAACAACCAACGCCTTGTCGATGCACCCCAACGGGAATCCGATCGCCTAACTTCACCCACCATCACAGCCGCCATGGCTACGTTCCAGCACGGTGCCCTTCCCGACCCAAACAGAGAGGCCCGCATTGCTGCGTCCGCGGAGAGGGTGGCTGCGATGGCCAAGGCCCAGGGGGAGGCACGCCGTGACTCGCTACACTCGTTATACATGCATGCGCGCTCCTTCATCACCACAGAAAAGGAGCTGGATGCCGAGATCGACAAGATCTTCACAGAGAGGCCATTTTCGCATGTTCACGGACGGGAGAACGAGACGAATATTTGGGATGCCGAAGGATCGCCGATGACGGTCTTTGGTATGCTGAGCGAGGTCAGCAATACACAGAAGAAGGCTGTGGATTACTATCAGACACCGGCAAAGGTGACGGGCAAGAGGATGGTGAGGATTGCGGAGGAGTTGACTGGTGGGAAGATGGATTAAGGTGGGTTGTATTGTATGTGGGGAAGTTCTTGTACCAATATTGTCCTGTATACCACCAATGGAATACTTTGCCATGCACATATTGACACGCACTGGTTCAGAAACAGGTATCGGAGTTTGAAGATCTGATATTAACCTCGATCGAATGGCAACAGACTTCATCGAAATTCCATGAACAGATGCAAACGATCCCACACTCCCCGCCAAAGATGCGGCGGATCGGTTGCTAAAGGAGCCGTCTTCCGTCCAGAATTGATTGCGTTTTGATCCAAGAAAGAAAGAAGAAAGCCTCCAATAAATCACGTAATTTCTATGTGCTCTCTGTTGTACACATTTACCAGCCCATCGCGCGCACTCTGCCATCATAAACTTCACCTCCGAGTAAACCCATTTTATTTTCCCTCCTGACCTATCAGTCTCGCCAACCAACCCTCACCCTGCCCAAGAACATCCATCGCTCACCACCCTTCCACTATTCCACCCTTCACCAATCCTCAGTCTCGTCCGGTACTTTGTCTGCCCATCGATCGTAGTACACCGGCACCTTGACAGGCGCATCACATATCCCACAGTCACAGACGAAACCGTAGTCGATAATCAGGTGATGTGGGTTGGGCGTGTACATGATTGTCAGCTCTTCGCCCTCTTTAACGCCGCGCTTCGTGGAAAAGATCAACTCGCGGTTGCTATAGTCGTAGCTGTAGCGGATAATTGGGTCGCACGAGTGGTTGAACCGAGAGGCGACCAGGAAGATGCCGCAGGTTGATCCCGTTCGGAATCTAGAATAAAGTCAATATATGATGCGATACGTCCCTTCATTTGAAATCTCAAGGCAGAATATGAAAAGATGAGCGAGCATTTGTGAGTGATGATGTGAAAGAGAACAGCCCGTCGCTGGGCTGTGTTGGATCTCCGATCAAACCATAGACATGGGGAAAGAAATGTCATGGAGGGAATCAAACGTACCGATTGGTCTTGAAAATGGCGATGTCCCGGTCCCGGTCCAGAAGGTCGTAACACGCGAGTTTGCCAAACTCCATTCTTTCCTCCGCGCTCAGCTTCCCCAATTCCTCCGCCAAGTGTCCCTTGCCATCGGTCGCCAGAAAGAGAGCCAGCTCTTTCATGATGACCGTGGACTCCGGAATGTCCGAGAGTGCGAAAGCACCCATGCCACCCTTCGGAGATGGGCGGATCGAAAAATGGGAAAAGATGGGACCGCGTGGGCTGGCGACGGTTTGGGAGGCTTCCTCCACCAGGGAGGGACAAGTCACCTGCTCAATGAGAGCAGGCGTCAAAACCACCCCAGCCGTCGATTTAGGTGGAACCAGCGTCGCTGATCCCATCAATCCCGCTTCCTTCTCTTTTCCCGTAACAACCTCCTCCTAGATCCAGTCAGTTTGTTGCAAGGTAAGAGTGAGATGGAAATGAGGAAGAACATACCGCTGCCAACCACTGGGCAAAGTTGTCTGCCAGTGTCCAGCAGACACCGGCAGTCGACACTTTTGTGTCCTTTGACATCTTTATTGTAAAAGTTAGCAAATTTCGATTAATGCCTTAAGTGAACTGCAGTACAGTGCAATGATTGAGAAAGGAAAAGAATTCGTGACAAATAAATTGTTGTGAAACGCACTTCAAAAAAGAATGGGTTGCTCGTTAGTAACGGCGCTCGAGGAATGCTTAGGGCTTGTAGTTGGCAAAGCAAGAGCTGAAGGAAAGTTCAGTCGTGGTGAGTGAAGATAAAGCTCAAGGAATCTTTGAAAGTCGGTGGTGGATGAAGATAGGTTCAGGGGAGGTGTAGGTGCTCGGCGTGGATGAAGCTGGAAGGCAGAAAATTTGGAATCTTGTGCAGACAGCTCTGAAAGTAGACGTGTGATGTGAAGACAGAGTAGAAGCCAAACGGCGTGAGGACCAGATAGTAGTGTGCCCAATGTGAGTGAAAGAGCTGGTAGTATGCTATGCGCTAATGATCTAGCTGTGATGCGTACAAAAGAAGGAAGAACAGAGGATGGGGGGTTGAAAGACGTGGCATTATGCACAAAAACAAAGGCTATCATCGGCATCGCCTGGAGATTCTGGCAGATATAAGGGAGTAGACGACAAGAACAAAGGCTGTCATTGGCGTCACCTGAGGACGCCGTCGGTGACATAAAAGGGGTAACAGCAAGAAGAAATATCCCCAACAGAAGATCCAAGAGATGATAAACAGCAGAAATCGCGGTAACAAGAATCCAGTATCATGAAATAGTCGCTGACTTACCTTGAAGATGGCGGAAGGGGAAAAATCCCATTCCCAAACACCTCACACCCAATGTCCATTCCCGCCGAAGACTTCGGATAGTCTCCGAGGAACTAAAATAAACCAAAANGAGGAAGGCACTTACTTTCCTGGTGGCACTTTCCCAATCATTAGTCAGCACGGGGAATTAAAGGGGAAATGTAGAGCACTTACAAGGGAGGCCAAATCCCACCCCCGGCCGTATCAATTCGCAGATACATGATTTCGGCCGGGGGGGAGAGTCACCTCTGGATCCTCCTAGATCCCACCAACGGCCGTATCGATGCGAAGATACATGACTTCGCCGAGGGTGGGATCCATCAGGGCACAGGGCCCCCGTCTCCTTTTCAGCCTTGGCCATCTCTCGGGCCGAGAGAAGGTCGCCTTCGTCTTTTGGAGTCCAGTCAAGTTGGCCATCCACAACCCCGGGCGAGCGAGGCCGCCCGCCGGCCTATAAGAGTGTCAGCGGCTTGGCTCCAAACAGAATCAAGGGAGATCGAGGAATGGATGCCAGAAGGTCCCCACGAAACGAAGTCGGATCTAGTCATACGTTCACATGTGGCTCCCGAGATCCTATTGTTCGGGTGCGGCAAGGACGAAGAGTGAAAATGAAGAGGGATATGACTTACGGTCCAACCGATGCAGCCTTCTCGCCATAGCGACCTATTCTGGCGCAGGTGTGTTCTTTCAACTGATCTAGATCAAGGTGAGTAAAGTCAGCTCTGTCTCAGATCCAGATTTCGGAAGAGTGTAGATGTTATCCAGGCCCCGAGTATTGAGAACCTACGTCCGAAACAGCTCCAAGGCATTTGTATCACCAATTTTTTCGAAGAATTTGTGATAGAAAGTGGAAAGTTGGTGTTGTTACTTTTTTTGTGGAAAAGGAGGAAACGAAGAGAGGGGGTATGGACAACAAAGGCCAAAGTTGCTACGCGAGATCAACTTCACATGTGTGGGCATTCGTACCCCTCAAGGTAAGATTAATTGTTATCGATAAGGGACAGCACGATAAGAGAAGCAATAAGAATCAGAATGCCATCAACATCTTCAAGCTCACAGCGTGGGGTACAGCAGCCTCGGGGGGGGGGGGGGTTCATGAGCTTCATTTTTTGGAATATACTCATCTATGTGGTAACTGCCCACTCGGGAACGCACCTCCGACCAATTCCTCAGTTACATACTTCGCCATCCTCTCCAAAGCCTCCTTCAGGACGGCAGTGTGGCAGACGTAGCCAACTCTGACATATCCCTTATATTCGAAGCCCCTCTCATGCCCAAACCCCTTGGAGCCAGGGAGTATCATAGCCTTGGTCTTCTCCAGTACGTCCAAACAGAACGCCACGTCGTCCACTGGCTCGCCGTTCTTCTTGAATTGGATGAAGGCGGTTGTCCCTGCCAATGGCTTTACCCAAGAGCACACTGAGCTGTGATCGTTCACAAACTTCTCGACCAGAGCCACGTTTGTTTTGGCAAGGTTTATGTTCCTCGAGAGCAATGCGTGTATGACATTCGCTGACAGAGCATAGCTTGCCACTTGGTCATCGAGCTGAGACACAGATATTGTTGTGTAATCCCTGGCACTAGCCAATGCCTCGATGATTTCGGGGTCGCGGCACGCTATCCAGCCGGTGCGGATACCAGCCAGAGCATACGCCTTTGACATGGAGCCAGTGACAATGGTCTTGTCGTATCTCATTGATATTAAAGACGGTGGGTACTCATCGTCCACAGGCGAGATACCATGGAAGAGAGGGCGGTACACTTCGTCGGAAAGAATGGTGATATCTCGCTCGCGGGCAAAGGAGACAATAGCTTGAAGCACAGACTTCCGGATCACAGCGCCGGTTGGATTGTTCGGGTTGTTGATTATGATGAGCTTAGTGTTTGGCTTCACTAACGTCTCCAGTTCGGCCACATCAGGGACATAGTTCTTCTCCTGTCTAAGCTTCCATAACGAGACTTCGGCGCCCAGGCTTTCGGGCACGGAGTAGAGCTGTTGGTATGTGGGGTACATGCAGATAACATGATCTCCGGGCCCTATGAGCTTGTAAAGGACAAGAAAGTTGGCGGCTATAGCCCCGGAGGTGATCAGGATGCTCTCTGGCGACATGGGCGATGCAGCTCTTGCGGAATACAAGTCAGCTAGCCGTTGACGGAGCTTCTGCGATCCGCGAATTGCTCCATAGGTAAGGGTGACAGAAGTATCCAGAGGCCCAGGGGCACTTTTGTCCTCACATAGTGCAACAAGCTCGTCTATAGAGACAGAAGCGGCACATGTCTCGGCGATATTGAGGACATCAGGCGTGGTCTCATACTTGTCCATCCACTGGGCATATGGTTAGTCCATGGTGAGCAGATTTGGGGTATGTCTGGATATACGGGGTCAAACCTGTTCGACGCCAAACTCTTCTAACTTGACCATAGTTGCTTCTTCAAAATTATTGCTCAATATCAATATCAACTTTGACCTCAAAAACAGTTCTATTCGCCAGTATTACGTGCATATAATGTGCATAACCCCTCACACTCCCGTAGTGGCACGCACGTGATTTCCCCTCCCACTGCGCCTCCGAACGTGGGGAAATGCAGGGGTCTGACTTTAGCGCGGGTGACCAAGGTCGCGACTCGGGCCCCATCCCATCATCATCGACGACCTTGGAGCCGAAGTGTCACCAGAACGGCCCTCTTTACCCGCCACAACTGTCCTTCTCGATCCTTTCTTCAGAGAGTATTTACCTGAATATATACATATACTCTTCTCTACATGCTATATTAATTATTTGCAGTCACTTCCAATCTGAGTTAAGCTTCGGGCGCAAATCAGCCTAGGTTACCGTGGTGGTTGGCCTTGCGAGGCATTTGGGCAACCAATCTGTTGAGGGGTGCCATCTCGACAACCGCCCGCGATGCGTGGATTATATATCGGCCAGGCACTGGCCGCTGTGCTGTCGTTATCATGGGGAGCCCTGGCCTCTGAGAACTTCACTTACGTCGACATGATGCGGGCACGTAATGCATTGATGGACGGCCGGGGTGATTGTCCTCCATGGTATGTGCTATCTCCACTCCGAGAGCGATAGCTGCAGTGGCAGTAGCTAATAGATATAGCTTCAATTGTCTCCTGCCAGCTTTCACCTGTGGCCAATATGCAGAATGTCAGCAGTATGATGGGAAGTGCAGCTGTCCTGCTGGGTTCGGCGGGGAGGATTGCATGCAACCAGGTACGGTGCTCACTCACGAAAGCAATGAACAATGCTGACTCTTATAACTATCACAGTATGCGGATCGTTGGCAGACGGAAAAGAGCGACCAATGCGACAAGGTGATAAGTGCGATTGTAAGGAGGGCTGGACCGGTATAAACTGCAATGTCTGCACTATCAACCAAGCATGCAATGCACTGATGCCCGAGAATACTGGCGGAGTGTGCTATCAGAACGGAGAGGTTGTGAAAGAGAATTATCAGATGTGCGACGTTACAAACAAGAAGATTCGGGATCTTCTCAATGAGAAAGTACCGCAGGTCACCTTTACGTGCGACGCAAGCGATAAGAAGTGCGATTTCCAATGTATGTCACCCCCACCAATTTCAGGAGATCATTGCTAATGTATGCCGAAGTTTGGGTTCAACAAAGGGAATCATTCTACTGCTCTCTCGGCGGCTGCGTTTCGGGCTCTGATAACACTTACGATCGCAACAGCACCAATTACAAATGCGACGATATTAAATGCCAATGTATTTCCGACAGGATGTTGTGTGGAGAAAATGGTTCCGTTGATATATCGGACTTTCTGACAGAGGAAATTAAAGGCCCTGCAACATTTGAGTGTTTACAACAGAGCGGAGGGACGAATAAATGCGCATTCCAAGAGCCCGCTATGAACGACCTGATCCAGCAGTTGTTCGGCGACAAAAGCATCACCCTCGAGTGTCGATCGGGAGAATGTTTATATGAAACAGAAGTTCCAGGTTATGAGCGACCTATCAAGAAAATTAACACTCCATTGATCGCTGGAGTTATTGCTATATCATCGCTATTCGTCGTGGCAGTTATCCTTTTGGTCTGGTATTTGGGACGCCGCCAATTCGCCTATAAACCGGTTAGCCTGGACGATTCCGACGATGAGAATCTCAAACTCATGGCGGATCATAAGCCAGCTTCTCTTTATTTTGAGAACGTTTCGTATACGCTAAATGGGAAGGTGATATTGGATCGCATTCAAGGTGTGGCCCGCCCAGGCCAGATCATGGCTATCATGGGTGCTTCGGGGGCGGGTAAGACTACCTTCCTCGATATCCTTGCCCGGAAAAACAAGCGCGGCTCCGTTGATGGCAACTTCTATGTGAACGGAGAGAAGGTTGGCAATTCCGACTATAAGAACGTTATCGGCTTTGTTGACCAGGAGGATACAATGTTGCCGACTTTGACAGTTCACGAGACAATCATGACAAGCGCCTTGCTCCGACTACCCCGTGACATGGGCCATGCGGCGAAAGAACTCCGGGTGTACGAAGTAGAGAAGCAGCTTGGCATTTCACATATCAAGGATTCCCTGATTGGTTCCGAAGAGGGGAACGGCCGCGGCATCTCCGGGGGTGAGAAGCGCCGAGTCGGGATCGCCTGCGAGTTGGTTACAAGCCCTAGCATTCTGTTTTTGGATGAGCCTACCAGTGGTCTTGACGCCTTCAATGCCTTCAACGTTATCGAATGCCTTGTTACTTTGGCCAAGACATACAACCGAACGGTAATTTTCACTATTCATCAGCCTAGATCTAATATCGTTGCCCTGTTCGACCAACTGGTTCTATTGGCAAAGGGGAAGACGGTCTACTCTGGAGAATTTGCGCTCTGCCAGAACTATTTTGACAGCATCGGATATTCGTGTCCACCAGGTTTCAACATTGCGGACTATTTAGTCGATCTGACGATGCATGTGGAGGACCCCGGCACACCTGAAGAAGATGACAGCCAACCCAACAGCGATGATAGAAGCACAGGGCCAAGCAGCACAAGAGCCGTCAAGTCAATTGCTAGCGTTCGAGAAAGCCTTGACGAGGGCGATAGCGCAGGCGAGTCGCTACTTAGGCCAAACCGTCACCGTAGGGATTCTATAAAGAAAAAGCAGGAACGCGGTTTATTCACACGGAAAAAGACGACGGAAACAGTTCCGTTGACAAACGTTCCGTCGACTGTACTAGAAGATCACGACCTACCCCCTCTATCTGTAGGCCAAAGTACTGCGTTGGACCTATTGGTTTCCTCTTATGCACACTCTAGCATAGCTGGTGATATTCGCGAGGACATCCAAACTACCGTCTCGAATGCACAGGCAGCGAATGGTCAGTCGAACGGCTTTTCTGGTGGTAACGGCACCGCATCTCCCAACACGATGGGCAGAGGCTACGCCCGCATCGGATACTGGAGACAGTTCACAATCCTCTCTCAACGCACTTGGCGCAATCTCTACAGGAACCCAATGCTGATGCTCACGCACTACGCCATTGCGATCCTTCTCGCTGTCCTCTCCGGTTTCCTCTTCTACGGCCTCACAGACGATATCCCTGGCTTCCAGAACCGCCTCGGACTGTTCTTCTTCCTGCTTGCCCTCTTTGGCTTCAGTACCCTCACATCTCTCACCGTATTTGCCTCGGAGCGCCTCCTGTTTGTCCGCGAGCGTGCCAACGGATATTACGCACCGATCACCTACTTCCTCGCCAAAGTCGTCTTTGACATCATCCCCCTGCGCATAATCCCACCCCTCATTATGGGCAGCATCGTCTACCCCATGACCGGACTAACTCCCGACATGGCGCACTTCCTGCCCTTCCTCCTCATTCTCGTGCTTTTCAACCTCGCCGCCGCCGCTATCTGTCTCTTTATCGGCATCGTGTGCAAAGACCACGGCGTCGCGAACCTGATCGGCAGTCTCGTCATGCTCTTCAGCTTGCTCTTCGCAGGTCTGCTGCTCAATCACGATGCGATTCCCAAGGCGGCGCTGTGGCTGCAATCTCTCAGTATCTTCCACTATGGCTTTGAGAGTCTGATCGTCAACGAGGTGGCGATGCTGACGCTGCGCGATATGAAGTACGGGCTCAACATTGAGGTGCCCGGCGCGACTATCTTGAGTAGTTTTGGATTCGATAATATGGCTCTTTGGTCAGATGTGTCAAAGTTGGGCGTGTTTGCAGCCGTGTTTGTGGTGCTGGCTTATGTGGCTATGCATGTTTTGCTTGTGGAGAAGAGGTAGATAGAATAGGAGAGCGGGTGTAAACTGTGGTGATGGGAGAGCATGGGCGGCGTTCAGCGGTTGTTTGGAATAGTTACTGTCGTACAGAATATGCATGATTTGTACGAAGTGTGTATATGAGCTATATAGTTTCAAATGTCATACATGTCTGCTTAGCCACTGATGCCGAGGCTTGTTGTCACGGTTCCCTTTGACACAGGACAAGTGTGAGTAAATTTTACAAACAGTAAAACATATCGGAGGCCCAGAGTGCATTGGCTGTCAAATGTATGGTACAGTACAGTACACAAGTGGCGTAAGAGAGGTTGCGAATATTACATATTGGCCTCTTATTTAGACCGTGGCGCCGTCCCCCAACGAGTCCACGACCCAGCCATCGCCACTTTCAAACTATAACAGCATATAAAGTAACGGGTCGGTCAACCGATTGCATGTGACTATGATCAACTAATACGAAAATACAGATAGAATACGTCGAATTTATATGAACATATGCTAGTGCGTTTAGCAAATGTTGGCTTGAATTCACCTATTTCCCGCCATATTCTCCGCTATAGCTAGTGCCCGAGGAAACAATACTCAGCACTTTTCCAGCAATTCTCCAATGTCTCATAAAATCCCTTGCTCAGCAGACCTAGTGCTCGCAGAAGAAATACTCAACATCCTCCCAGCCACTGTCCGCGGCCTCGTGAAACCGGCTCCTAACCTTCATCAGCTCCTCCCGATGGTGCCTCGCCTCCTTCGCCGTCATGAGCCCCTGAGACACAACACCATTCTCCTTTACCATGTCCATAATCTCAGTCGGCAGCTTGCGGCCCACGTTCTGGCCACCATCCTGTTTCTGAGACTTCTTGGCTGGGCCATGTTCTGCGAGCAGCTCCAGGATCTCGGGCGGCATGTCGCCAGTGTTTGCGTCTGAGCCGAAAATCGCCTCCGCCCACCAGTCATGCTGCTGCGGCGGCACGTTGCCCGTCGATATGATGCGTTGGTGCGGGTCGATGAGCCAGAGTGCGATGAAGCGCCTGTGGCCTGGTTTGGTTGGGTCTTGGAGTTTGAAGGGGGAGACCCGGTGGTGACTATGTGACAGCGTTTGTTAGTTTGGCGATTCTCAAAAAAAAAACCTGCAGAACTGTTCGGCTTGAGAGACGAAAGAGTCAGGTACGTACAACACGTTGGGGAAGGCAAGCAGGCGACCCTGCCGGGTCTCTGCACTTCCGTAGTGCTGGAGACAGGAAGCCTGGCGTAGCTCAGTGCCATACACGCGCTCAAGCCAATTGAATTGATCCTGGCCAGCAAGGTCTTGCAGTTCGTCTTGGTCATACCCAGTTTGCATGCGAAATGACAGGTGGCTGGGCGTCACATTCTCACTGTCAAGGTAGTAGAGGGCTGTAGCGCAGATACGCTCGTTCATTTGACCTTCAACCTAAACCATCATATTTTAGTAGGCAACGGTGACTTATCTTACAAGGGAACTTACGTGCCAGCCGCCCATAGGGAAGTCGGGCTTCTCAGGCGTTAGCTCAATGGTAGCCATCTTGACAATAACTTGGAGCCCGCTGTCCTTGAATCTCTCGCGAATGCTCTCCCGGCATAGATAATCGACTTCTGACTCATCATCAGGCTCGGGGAGCACTGGGTCGCGGATTCTCATCCATTTTAACTCTCGCACAGCGTCGGCTTAATCGTTAGCATCTCAGTGTCAACGGCATTTTCTCTGGGCAAATCTCACTGTCTTCGTCGTTTTCCTTATCCTCTGACTTCTCTATGCTCGTCTCACCTGCTTCTTCTCTGTCGTCTATACGGTTCTCTCTCTCGTATTTAATGTTCTCCCAGTCTTCTTCAGTAAGCTCAACATCGTGTTGCGCTAGCACATCGGCATTGAATGGTTCCCATAGGGCATCATCCTCGTCACTATACAGAGAAGAAAAAAGAAAATTAGTATCCTGGACAAATAGACTCAATTTAGGAACACTTACCTGCCGCTTTCAGGCAGAGAGAAGCGCGAGTGTTGCCGCCCGGCCGGGGCGGAAATAGGTGTCACACGATAGTTATAATCGTGTGCGGAAAGGCACTGGTCCCATGCAGGAACAGCTATGTCAATGAGCTTCTCTACAGTGCGGTAGATGCTAGGATATTTCTTTGGGTGGAGGTTGTTGATGTAGCTCGTGAACTTAACAGTCCCGTCTTCTTGGAAAGCCAAGTTCGCTGGCAGCCATTGATACTTCTCAGACCAGTATTCGGGGGGGACATTGCTTCCGCCTGCATGATACGAAGTATAGCCATTGTCCGGGACGTCGCTTTTGCGAGCCTCGGGCAGAGTTTTGCCTTTGCCGGCCCACATCTCAATGGCGTCGGATACTCCGACAACTTCTTCCTGGAAAAAGTTTGATTCTCCTTGACGTCCATATTAGCTTGCGGTTATACCTGAAGGCCGCCGGGTATAATACCATAGATAAGGGGGTACATAGAAGGGTGAACCAAGTCTTGAACCTTCTCATCACTACGTGGATGCCAGTCAACATCGGATGCTTGATCAGCTCGTAGCTGGTCAAATGCAGCGCGGAGTTCTTTCTGCAATTCCGGGGTCACAACAGTGTCAGACTTGACAATCGTATTGCCATCCGAATCGAGGGTTGGTATAAGGCCCGTACGTTGGAAGTGAGCAGCTTTCTGCCTCAACTCCTTCATGCACTAGTTCGAATGTTAATATCCTGAATCCCCAAACCAATGGGTTACATACGTAGTCAAAGGCATCTTCCGATATAATGCGTGCGCGTTGTGGCATGGGAACTCCGTCGCCATGTTTCCTCTCTACCACCTGTGAGAACAGCTTATCCTCCGGCTGCTCCAGAGCCTCCTTCCGCCATTTGGCCACGATCTCTTCGTCGAAGACCTTCTTGTGCCAATCAACCTTGTCAGATAAGCGGTCCATCAATACCATCATAAATACTTCGCGGACAGGCAAAAGTTTCGACTCAGCGCCCCAGCAATTGGCGTGAGCACCAAGGGGGTACAGCGCTGTATCCTCCTGGGGATAATGGCGCAAGTCCAAATTGACGCCAGGGTAAAGGTATTTGCCCGACATTGCTGTAGAAATGGACTGTAGACGGGAAGCGTGCAGTATACTTCTTTGACATGAGGATGCAGAGAACGATGGTCGCCGCGCTTGAACGATTGAGCGCCTGAGAAGCACAGATGATGAAAGCATGACTGGCGGCTGGCTACATTGGCGTCTCTTTATACTCCTGTACAATCACAGTGGGGGGCCATTCCTGCCTAGATACATGGTCGACGGGACAAAAATCCTAGGCAGGTCCACTTGAGTGTGAGGCATCAGTGGCATGCCTACGATATATATGCTTTCATGTTCATTTATATTCATTGGTATTCATCTATATTTAGTATTGCTCCAAACATTGTCATTTCATGAGCCGTGTCTGGCAGGTTGGTTGTTGTCGGCGCTCCACACAATATCCGCACTATTGGGCAGATTCCAGGCAGAGGATCCTTTGTAGACTAGCGCTTGGGGGTCCGAGGTTGTTTACAACAGCCACAAAACTGGCCGAACGGGGAAGAGCGAACACCACAATCTGTGCCAAATATTTGTATCTTTAATCGCCTCGTCCAGGAAGTAGCGGGTGATGTTTATTCAGGTGAGGTGAGCTAGCAGCGTCATTACCTTTTTCTACTTCATAAATGTTCATTTTTGAGAAAACCCCCCGTCCCCTCTTCCTCGCTCTCACCCCCAACCACGCTTTCGTCCACAGCACCACTCCTACTCCTCTCTCCCATTTTCCTCTCCTTCCTCAACCCTTCGTCGGCACCCCTCCACCCTTGCCTCCTCTTCACCACCACCCCGAACCCGTCCCTGTGCACCCCCCCGATCATGTCGTCCTCTTGCTCCAGCTTCCGTATCTCCTCTTTCCCCATCCCATGATTTATTCTCAAGTGATCTCTCACCGCCCTCTCACTATTAAACCCCCTGTCATATCTTTCACACTCCAGTAGTGGACAGTACGCCGAGTAGATCCCAAAGCTCTCAACTATGCTCTTCCCATCCATTCTCGATCGTGACTCGCGGCTACGCGAGCGACTCCTCGCCCTGCTTTCGGGGCGCCCAGACCTGGATCTCCTTGGTGCCGGCGTATCCTCGACCTCCTCCTCCTCCTCTTCGCTCTGTTCCCCAAAATCAGGAACTTCCTCCGGCACGTACATTTCCTCTTTCACATCCCCTCCCTTCACTCCCTCAGTAAAAACTCTAATTCCCATTCCCTCCCCAAACAGCGTCGCGCACCTCCTCCCCGCCCGCTCCACCACCTCATCCGGCCACCCCACCAGCGCTGCCGCTCCAATGACCTCGCTCCAGTCCCTTGCCCCCAGTCGCGCGCGGCTCCCACGACTCGAACTCCGGCTGCGGCTACGGCTCATACTCCGACTCTGCGACCGAGACTGCGTCGAGCGCGAGGTCGAGCTCCGCGGGGAGTCAACGGCAAAGGGAATCGACCTGTGCTGCTCCCTCGCGATGCGCACCAGCATCTCCGTCTGCGTCTCCCCAGGGAGCGGGGCATGGACCTTCTTCTTGCGGCCGCGCTTCGACTTTTTGGGCGGGCTCAAAGCCGCGAGGGGGTGAGGCTCGTCGGAGATGACGCGTCTCGGGCGGCCCTGGCGCCGTTTAGGGGAGTCGGGGGTGGTGAGCGTGGGGGCGTCTCTGGTTTCGTTTGGGAAGAGCGGGTCGTTGACGGGGGAGGGGGAGCGCTCGCGGCGGAGACAGGCGCGGCGAGAGACTTGGAGTGCGGTGAGGAGGCTGTCAAGGCGCGCGATGGTGTGGCGGACGGTTGGACGGAGGAGGTGCGCGGAACGATCGTCGTCGGCGGAGATGATGGGTTTGGAGGATGAGGGTTGTGAGAGTGACCGTCGGGCTGGTGCTTCCGAATCGGTGGGGTTAAAATCGTCTTCTTTCGGATCTTCTTCTTCGGCTTCTTGAGAAGCACTGCTGCTTTCTCCATCGCTGCTACTTTGCAATGTCTCGTTATTGTCCCATTTTCTCTTCTCAAACGTGTTCTTAGCAAATTTAAGCATCACGCCTGCCAGAACCTCCTCCATCTCCCGGCTCGGTTTCTGCCCATCTGCCCTTTTCAACGTAAACTCCTCGTCTGCTTTTGGCCTCTCGCTCCTCGGTACAATCTCAGGCTCAAGTGGCCACGCCGTCCACCTCTCTGGCGGCACAAAATTCTTCCCATCATCACCCACCACCTCGGCCGGGCGCCAGCGATCCTGCTCTTCGTCAATAACTCGAAGAAAAAACATAACGATACAGATCGCACGTACCTTGCTTGCCCATGGCTTCAAGTCTTTCATGAGATCGGGATCATATAAAGACTTCTTCATCACGTGGGCGTTGTATAAATGTGCTGATAGATCCTGCGCCCCCAGCTTGTCCATAGATTCCGCGAGGGCAATCTCGTCCTCATTGAAGGTGCGCCATGTTGATTTCGGGCCCTTGAAGCGGCCTGGCCGGGCGGGAGACGGGATATCAGTTTCAGAGACATCAGTCCTGTGCTCTGTATACTCGGTATCGGAATCCATATCTCCCTATTCCCTATCCATGAGGCTGATGCTGGAGACGATCAGAGGCAGGTACATACAAAGCTTTGGTGGGGCGCGGCCGCACTAGCAGAACGCCGCTTGGAGCGGGATA
Organism: Pseudogymnoascus sp. BL308; assembly: GCA_001630595.1. Lineage (NCBI taxonomy): Eukaryota > Fungi > Ascomycota > Leotiomycetes > Thelebolales > Thelebolaceae > Pseudogymnoascus > Pseudogymnoascus sp. BL308. The sequence goes on from LMYD01000645.1 coordinate 18,512, forward strand.
TCAGACATTTCTGGCCCACGTCGGCGAATCAAAAAAGGAAAAAAATATCAAAAGAATTGACCAGGCTGGGGTTCGATCCCAGGACCTTTTCGGTACATTGAAATGTTAACGAAACGTGATAACCAACTACACCACCCGGCCGTTGTTTTTGATGGGAAAGTGAAGCTTATCGAAAATTTTATATCAAGTTTTTCTTACCGCGTAGTGATTCTTACTTTGTGTGCGCGGCATCAGTGGCCATGAGGGACCTATGTAGATGAGTTCATTATTATTAAAATACAGTAATAGAGCCTGTGTCTCTAATTTCATTCATAGGGTGCTGAAATGATGATTATCGCCGTACATAATTAATATATATTTATTTATTATTCAGTTGATATCAAAATTTAAGGTGCAACGATTCCCCGGAATATTTTAGTGTTTAGAATAATTATAATTATGAGTATATATGTTTTTTATTCTACCGGAAGCGCTTAAATAACGAAAGAATCGGTCATAAATTTACTAGATTATAGTCTCTAGTGTAACAAAAGGCGAGCAAAATAGTATTTTAAATAAACCGTTGTTGTGCGTTACTAGGTGTAATCGAAGTAGTTGTGATTATCCGTAGCACCCAAAGTCAAATTCAAGGAAGGGACGTACGTCGTGCCTTCCTCGTGGCCATTGCAAGTTCGACTACAGGAGGAAGGAGCTGCCCCTTCTCCCATCGCGATTTCCTGATTGAGCTCATTCCCTTACAGGAGCGTGCGGCGTAATGGTCAATGTCACATCAATGGCTTCAACCGAGCCTTGCAGCAATAAACCACCACCACGACAGGCTGATACTGCGAATAAGGACATTTTACTGCAACTTTAAGCTACAAAGGCCATGAAGCCGTCAAATCTCCGAACAAATGCTACGCAAACATGTCCCATTTTTCCACAACGCCGCCCGAAAAGTGACACCCCGTAATAAGCTATCCCCCTACTCTCTAACCCCTCCCTTCCCGGACTTCTCGATCTTCCGTCTCTTCGCGCGCAGTCCCTCGGCCTCCTTCTCCTTCTCCTTGTTACTATACACCATCTTCTCCAGGATCTTGCGCTTGCGACGACTCAGCATCATCTTGCCGCGCTCCAGCTCCTCGTCCTCCTCTTCCCTCGCCTTCGACAGCTTCTTCCGTGCGTCGGCCTTCGCCTTTGTCCGCGGGTCGACCTTGGTCTCCTTCAGCGGAACGCCCGTCATCTCAGCCTCGAGCTCCTTCTGCCTCTGGACAGCGGCAGTCGTCGCCTCGTCCTCGGACTCTTGATCCTCCTCTGCGTCAGAGAAGCCTCCGAACGTAGCGTCCTTTGCAACCTCCTCCTCGTCATCCTCCTCATCAGAGCCAGCAACCTCCATACCCGCAGCCGTAGCATCGATATCGATATTCGCAACCTCAGCCGGAGTAAGCTCCTCTGACTCCTCCTCATCTTCTTCATCCTCCTCATCATCGGTATCAGCCTCCAACTCCTCATTCTCACGCTCCTGCTCATCAAGCGGCGCACTTGGGTCATACGCGCCACGGACCTTCTTCACGAACGGACTCAAATGCGGCGGCAGCTGTGCACCCGGCGCGTACAGATCCGCGCGCTTGAGCTCCTCCTCGTTAATGCTATCCCACACCCACTGCGGCTGCACGTAGATGCGGCCCGGGACCCGCGAGCCCTTGACGAGAGTCTGCGCGGTCTGGTTATCCTCGTCCTCAACCTGGCGAGGCGGCCTGTCGACGACTTGGTGAGTGATGGATGGGTCGAGCTCGTTGTGCGTGAATGCGCCGGCACCGAGGACGGCGTCCCACCCGATGCGCTTACATCCGAATGCGCGCAGGATGAACTCAAGGGGTTGGCGGGGGGTCTCGCGGGAGAGGAAGAAGGTGTAGTTGGAGAAGAGGGTGGAGGGGTCGGTGGCGGAGTAAGAGGGCTGCGGGAGGATGTCTCCGCCTGGCGCGACTGGGACGAACTTGTCAAGCGCATCAGTTGCTCCATCGGCGTCTTCCATATCGGCGTCGGCCTTCGAGGCCAACTCCTTGGCCTTCTCCTCTGGGACGTTCAGCTGGGCCATAAGTTTGTCGATCTCGACTTGGAGCTTGGCGTCGGGCTTCGCGTTTCTTTGCTCCTCGCTGGTCAGGCCAAACTTGGGCTGTTCGATTGGTCCAACGGAGTTTCCTTCCAGAGTGAAAGCACCGAGCTCGGCACCTTGGTCGTCGCTGTCCTTGTCGAATTTAGGTGGGTAGGCGAGGCCTAATGATGTGTAGAGCCTGTAGTTGACGAATCCGAGGAGAGTCTGGTAGAATTCCACAAAGGTTCCCATTATCCTGAAATCGACATCTCCAGTAACACGCTGGTTGAACTTGTATGGGACCAACCAGAGGATATCCTGACCTTGGATAGTCGCCTGGTAGTAGATACCCTTGATGGACAGGAACGACTTGCGCAGGCTGTGCGACACAATCAGGTAGTGCTCGAACTCGAGGACCAACTTCTCGCATCTCGCAATCATCTTTGCCGGGACGGAGTCCGTGGATGGAAGGTTGGCAAAGAGGAAGAGCATAGACAAACAGTCGTCCAAATCTCTTAAGGCGTCGATGAATGTGGGGTAGCGCTCTCTGATGACATGGTCCAAGGTGTACTTGGCCCGGCCAGTCTTCTCAGGCCTCGACGCATTGCGCTCGAGTCTGGAGGCATTGTGTGCATCACCTCTGCCGAGGGCCCTTGCGATCTTCTTCTCAAGTGCCTTCTGGTCGCGGAACTTCTGGAGGAGCGGCTCGTGGAGTAGGTACTGGATGTCCTTGGTGTAGTAAAAGGTGGTCGCTGCGTGCGAAGTGCTCGACGCCTTCTTCTTGTTGCGCGGCTCGCGGGGGTAGATTCCCTTCCAGATGCAGAGTTTGCGAAAGTCTGGGAGACTGATTTGAAGCTTTCGGACTGCCTGAGTTCTGGTGATGAAGTTCTTGGCCTGGCCAGAAGTTCCTGTTTGGTTATGTTAGAGAAAATAATTTCAAATCAATGGCAATATAACTCTTACCCTTCTTCTTTATTCTAGCCATTTTGCTGTAATTGTTTGTAGAACGTAGAACCTTGATCTCTTGGCTCTGTCGAGTTGAGATAAGAAGGTCTTTTTTCAAAAGTTCGCGAGGAAGAAATCGAATCCCAACTTTCTGTATCAAGACCTTATCTAATTGGCTCATCAGCTCACCGCCCGCGCACAGACCACATCCTATCAATGGCGGGTTCAGGACAGTTACATACGAGGAAGCCTCCGAGCTTGGACTGAGGTGTTGAAAGTCGAATTATTTACAAATTTATGCGCAGCACGGCAATGGTTTTGCTTTGGAAAAGAACTCAATTCGCCTATAGATGAATGCGATGAAACTTGACAAGCAGACAGCCTCCCTCTTTGGGGCGGCGGCTGTCTTGCGCCTGGCCCTTTTTACGGCATTCCCAACCCTCCCAGACACCTTGACGGACCGAGTCGAGATATCGACGCCGGTGACTAGCTTCAAGAGACGTAAGCATTGCGATGAAGTTGCGATATCTGGTTCTAACTTTTTATTAGTGCAAGAAGGCCTCTTTCTCTACAACCACAATGTCTCCCCATACGATGGCGGGGTGTACCATCAGGCGCCCCTTCTCCTGCCATTCTTCTCACTCCTCCCAAACTACTCGACTTGGCCGATATTTACGAATATAATATACATATTGGTGGACCTATTGAGCGCAGTGGCTCTAATGAAGATTGCCGAATCCGGAGAATCCGTTGCCACAAAGCTATACACATCCCCTCGAAAGGAGAGGAGATGGAGCAGCACCAAGATTGCGGCCTTGTAAGACGCCCTCACCAGCCATACTTCACTTTCCATGCTGACAATGACCTCCTAGCTTCTTATTCAACCCCTTCACTATTGCGACCTGCATCGGTCGCCCGACGAGCGTCTTCACAACTTGCGCCATCCTTCACGCCATCGCGAAGGCTGTAAACGGGGCGTCGTTCACAAGCATGTTCGCCCTTGCCTTTGCATCATACCTATCTATGTATCCGCTCCTACTTCTACCGCCCCTTGTGCTACTCTGCTACGATAGGCGGCGGGCTTCAAAGGTCTCAGAGTCCTTGACGAGTTTCGTCTTCAGCACTGTACCCGCTGTGGGAGGGTCTATTTACGCCCTACTATTCATGTCGTACCAGATCTCTGGGTCATGGGAATTTATCCCGTCGACATACGGCGTGCAGCTTCTCCTGCCCGACTTAACGCCGAATGTTGGACTGTGGTGGTATTTCTTCATTGAAATGTTCGACTCATTTAGGTCTTTCTTCCTCGGCGTCTTCTGGCTGCACCTATCGTCGTACGTTGTTGGGCTCACCATCCGCCTTCGCGGACAGCCACTATTCGTCATTACGACGCTGCTTGGGATATTCGCAATCTTCAAGCCGTACCCATCCATTTCCGATACGTCGCTTTTCTTGGCCTTAGTGCCGTTATACCGCCACGTGTTTCCACTTATGAGATACAGCTACTTGGCGACATCAACGATATTGTACGCAACTGCGTTAGGACCAGCGTTCTACTACCTGTGGATATATGCTGGTAGTGGGAATGCCAACTTCTTCTACGCCATTACGCTGGTGTGGAGTCTTGGGCTGAGCATTCTGGTGGCAGATATCTTGTTTGCGGTTTTGAGGGACGAGTGGGAGGTTGAGCGGCCGGAGATGATAGGGAAAGAGGTGAAACAAATATAGAAGGCTACGGATATGAGAACCCCCGTGGCAAAGCCTCCCGATGGGATTTGTATATATATATGACATAGCTCAGATGATTGGGACTTAGTTACTATCGAAGTATTTTGATCGAGTGCCATCGATGCTTATTTCTATGACATTGATGACGCTTACTTACGCGCTCAACGAGCCACGACCAAAAGCTTTAATAGGTCTGTACGTACATATCCATTTTCGTAACTACAGCGCCGTCTCCTGCGTTCTTGTCGCGTGGAATAAGAGGCAAGGAATCGCGACTACCAACCAATGAATCTGGCAGGAGCTTGTGAAGCTCCAAGACCAGGTTTCCGCAGCGGCCCTGGCAAAGAGACCATGAGGACTCGTGGAGAGGCAGCTGACAGCAGCAGTTCGACTTGGCTGTGGCATGGTTGACTGATAGTGGCAAGTACACGGTGGTGAGAAGGGAGAAGCAACAGGTTGGCTTTCCGACAGGAGCCTTACACTTCGAGCAGGGATTTTTCTGCATTCCTGGGGTCATTAGAAGTAACCGCCATCTTTGCAGGCATAAAGAGCGTTTTTATATGAGTCTAAAATTAGTTACCAACACCCATATATATACTGGAATCCCACGTCTAAGTATGAATAACAGCCAGACGAGACGGGCCGTTATGGGGCGCTTATATCGCTTACTCTATCGGCAGTCATGACCCGTGCACCCGTCAAACTAGCCTTACTGCATGGATGCTAGCCCCCTACCCTTAGCATGGTTCATGCTTGTCATGCAGCTTGCCGTAATTTAGTAGGTATGCTGCGGCTTTCACGAGCTTCATATTGCCCGAATGACTGTAAGGATCCTTTTGCTCAAGAGCCTCGCCAAACATGAGTAGCCACCTTCTCTGAGCTTGCGAAATGCTCTGATCGAATTCGAGATCGACAAATTACCCCAGATGTGCTGGTCGCAAAATGACAGACGCCTTGGGCCGAGCGGCTATGACCAACCCGTCCGATCCTCGAAGAAGCCATGCTACCGCGCCTGGCACTACAGCGATGAGGAACAGATACGGCGTAGCCAGTGATGAGGTCGGTGAATCTAGCTCACGAAATAGCGAGCAACAAGAACGTTCGACCGACGACACTTACAAGCCCGCCGAGCCCTCACTCACCGACCTCGGAAGGAACAGCCATGGCAGAGGGAGCCATCGAAGTCACAGGAACAGAACGTCGGGCGGTTTTCTCCTCTCCGACAATACATTTTTTGAGCCACCGGCACACGAAGCCCGAGCATCGATAGGGAACCAGCTTACTCCCCCCAGGAAGCGACAACAACGGCGCGATCATAAAGGGAAAGTTGCTGTTAGGCCCTCGACGGATATGACAAATGGAGGAAGCCCGTTAGCAACGCATATAAAGCAGGCAGACACACGAGAGAAAGCTCATACGGATGGCTCCAATACAGAAGAGAACGCGGGCAAGGTGAACGTTGGCAAGACGATTCAAACAGGACTGGACGTGGACTCTGCACAGATTGTGAATCTCGCTCTTAACCTGAGCGAGAGTAGACGCCAAGCAGCCAGGAGGGTTGTAACGGTTCCGTCACCTCCAACGATCCATGGATTTGAAGATACCTTTGGGGGAGGAAGCTTGCGGCAGCACCTTCAAGCCCAAAGACGATCGTCACGCAACATATCACCCAAACCCGACAAAGGAGAGAAATTTAGCGTACCACCCAAGCCAGTACAGCCTATAACCAGCCCCCTACAAACTTCATTTACTCAGGATTCCGAGCCAAAATATCAGTTTTCGGCAGCTACTTTGGCACGAGCCGAAAAGGCAAAGAATGCCTTTGAGCTTATGGCCCAGTATAGGCGTTTACTACAATATCTGCCTCCGTTGAAGTCGCAAGGTTTAACACCTGTCTCAACCATCAGTCCACCGAGCACATCAGCGGGAGCTCCAGTTAGGCCAAATATTTCTCTATCGCGGGCGAGCACGTCAACGGGCAAGCAGATGGGCAGGCCTTACAACCCGCTGCAGTGTATTCGTAATAGGAAGGTTAGAGCGAGAGAAAGACAACCGATTGATGGAGAAGCCCAGGGCTTTGGCGACGTTGGCGATGTTACCGCATGGGTTGACCGTGTGGCAAAAAACTGCCCCAATGATGGTTATGACATCTGTGACTGCGTGGAACTGCCGCCTTTGGTGCCCGAAGAGGGGGAATGCCAGTCTCATATCGCTGCGGAGTCTGATCCAAGCAAACCGACGGCCCCACCTGTCAAAGTGAAGCGGCCCAGGATTGACTGGATGATCAGTGCACCAAATATGCTGGCGGACATCGTTTGGCTGGAGCAAAGTGATAACAAGAAGTTAATTGAGGATAATCGAGAGAGAAAAATATTCCCGCCATCCACAAACCTTGTCAGGTTACCGACGAGGACGAGCGATGAGCAACTGCGGCACCTAAAACAGCAACGAGACAGGACTGAACAAGAGGCCGAGGAAGAAGAACTAGCGCAGTCGCCGGAGGCCAAACCGAAGAAGCCTGAAAAATTACATGTGGAGACCAGATTACCTGCGTTTAACTCCATTCGACGCTCTAGTCGTAATAGGTCAGATACCAACCATACACCCAAAATCCGACACAGACTACACAAGGTGGCCCGGAAGCTGGATAGCGCCGGCCCACTGAGGTCCCATAGCAGGGTAGATTCCGACTCGTCAGATAGTGATGACTCCATTTACAACGCTCAAATGCGGAGAGGTCGCAGCGACACAGTAGATGGTTACGCCCTCAACCGTGATATCCTGGAGAAGCAGATGTCACAAATGATGGCAAAAGAAACAGACGAAGAATCGAAAGAAGTTCCCGTAAAGAAAGAAGTACAAAAAGAAGTACAGAAGACTGCATCATCTGTCGAGGCGACACCGTCACCTGTGATCCCTGTGAAGGGCGAGGAGTCGGACACGGTATCCGCCCGAAGATTGATTGCAAGGAAGCCAAGACCCGAATTACATCGTCGAAACTGGTCCCTAAATTATGGAGATAAGACAGCTCCGTTGGGAAGAAGCAGTCTGGAGGTTCCTGGTCAACGCCCCACCGAATGGCCTAGTAGCGACTTGGATACGACAGCTCCAAACTCGCCCGAGTCCAAAGCAGCAAAGCTGTTGAACGCTCTTATCCCTAGCATATCTATGGACCTTTCACCTCCCCACAGCCCATTGTCACCTACCCACAGCCACAGAATGCCCCTTGACCGAGTCAGGTCAAAGATAAGCAGGTTTCGAGAGCGGAGTGCGGAACCACTAGGTCGTCGTCGAAAAGGTGACCCTGACTTGCAGGATAGTCCGGGCAGCCCACTTGACAATATACGTTCTCTTAGCCCAAGGAAGAGACCCTTCAAAGGGGCGACTGATAATCACATCACGACACCATCGTCTGCCTCGCTGGCGAGGCAAAGGCCGAAAGATGGGAGCCCACCTAATATGTCCGGAAAACCAAAGAGTCGCAACCCTATTGCAAGGGTGAGCGGCCTCTTATGGACAAAAGACGATACCAGCGCATCAGAGAAGCAAGGCGATACCGCCGCTGAAGACACAGATGTCGATGATAATGCCTTTGAATCAACCAAAGAGGAATCAGATTCAAGTCGAAGAAACTCAATAATTACAGATCAAGGCAGCACCCGCGGCGCCGCGTCCCGTAAAGTCAAAGCCCTTCTCGGCGAAATGTCCACTTTCATCTCCCCTACAGAACGTCGCGGTCGTCCAACAGACACCAGGAACGGGACCCAATTATCCCCTGATTACGACTCCCAAACGCAGCAACAAAAGGCCCACGCAAAGCAGCGTCAAGACCGCCTCGACCGCCTCAAACCACCCCGTATCGACATCCAACGCGCCTCCGGTGACTCAACCCCCAAAACCAACTCCCGCGATCGCTCCCCACAAGGCAGCCTCCTGCGCGTCCACAGCGCCGACGCCCGCCTAAACTCCATCCTTAATATCCCCGGCATCAGCCCGATGCGCACCACCTTCCTCCCCGCGACTGACCTTGCCGCTCTCGCTGCACGGCGCCCCAGTCTCGCTGGTTCGCGGCCCCGCGACCCGAGCGCGGAGCCATCACACATTACTCGCCAGGACGTTGCGCGCGTGCGTGCCCTCCTCCTGTCCTCGGGCATCAAGGCTAAGGAGCTCACGCGCCGCCACAACGAGTTGCGCGACCTCAATAACGCCGCAGCGTATCGCTTTGCTACCGTCGCGCAGCTAGTCCCAGAACTGGCGCTAGATCGGGCGCCGCGCACACAGGAACATCTCCTCGCTGCCCGTGTGCTGGAGGAGGACATGCGGCGCTCGGCTCGCGCGTGGGAGGCGGCCGCGCAGTCGTTTAGGGATGGCAAAGTGGTTGAGCTGGGGAAGCAGGTGGATATGCTACAGGAGAAGCTGGATGGGGTGGGAGGTTTGAGCGAGCAGGGGAAGAAGGCGGCGGATGAGGCGGATGAGTTAGCGAAGGAGGTGATGGGGTCGCAGATGTTGAGGGCGAAGGCGCTGGCGGGGGCGATGGATACAATGATGCGGCGGAGACGGAGGAGGTTTAGGTGGGCGAGACGGGGTGGGTGGGTGTTGGTTGAGTGGGTGCTTGTAGGGGTTATGTGGTGGGCGTGGTTGGTTGTTG
>LMYD01000646.1:0-14000 GCA_001630595.1 Pseudogymnoascus sp. BL308
TGATTCCCCGGATTTCGTGGTGCCGGTTGCGAGGGGGAGGGGGAAGATTGAGGGGTTCTTTGGAGGGGGGAAGAAGAAGGAAGAAGAGAAGAAGGAGGATGTCAAGGATGAGGGGTTGAAGAAAGAGGAGGTTAAGGATGAGGGGGTGAAGAAAGAAGAAGTTAAGGAGGAAGTAGGCAAGAAAGAAGAGGAGCAAGACCACAAATACAACCTAAGAAACGATCCGACGGCGAAGAAGGAAGAACCCAACGAGGGAGACATCAAAATGCAGTCCATCGAGAACGAACCAACGACGAAGAAGGAAGAACCAAACGAGGGAGATACCAAAATGGATTACATTGAAGACGACAACGTCGAGGAGACCGACGAAACCAAGCAGGAGATAACAAAGAAGGAAGAAGCAGACGAGAAGACGGAATACAAAACCGAGACACCAAAGAAGGAAGAGGCAGACGAGAAGGACGAATACAAAACCGAGACACTAAAGAAAGACCCCCCCTCCACACCCTCGCCAGTAAAAAAAGAAGAGAGCAAACAAGGCATCAAGCGCGAGCACGACGACTCCCCCTCCCTCGACAAAGCAGAGCCGGTTAAGAAAGCTACCAGGACGTCGGCGAGTCCGGTGAAGGCTGAGACGGGGAGGGGTGTGAGGAGTTCGACGAGGAATGATAGGGGTGTTGTGGTGCAGAAGACGGCGAAGAAGGGGGAGAGGGGGGAGCAGAAGATTACGGGGTTTTTTGGGAAGAAGTAGGTGGGTGAGGCGGGGAGAAAAGGATGTAGGGGGGAGTTGGAGTTGGAGTTTGGGGGAGTGTAAATTTGTGGGTATGGGCAGTGTTCCATTATTTACAGTGGAAAGAAAGTGTATATAACTCTACCAAAGTGCAGAGTATACATGACGAGAGAAAACATTTATACATCAAAATCACAAACGTCACAATCATAAGTCAGATCGCAGGATAGATTTTTTACGTTTGAAAGTTCCTATTTTCCACTGATCGTATGCCCTGAAGCAAAGTCCTGTGAAATACAACCCGTCCCGAGGAGAGCCAGATATCGCAAAATCCCAGTACGCAGTTCCATAATCCCCAGACCCATCCATCAGCACAGATTTAACCATTTAGCAAACCCAAGCCAATCTAAGCCCTCGACATGACGCCCCACGCGCGGATGTGGTTGTCGGTGTAACCGGCGAACAGAGTCTGTCCATCGGCGCTCCACGCCAAGCTGACGCACTCCGGCTCGCGGCTCTTCTTGCCGACGACGGCGAACTCGGGCTTGAGCTCGTCGACCTTGCTCTTCTTCTCGAGGTCGAAGATGATGATGCTGCTCGAGGTGGCGGCGCACAGCCAGTACCTGTTGGGGGAGAAGACCAGCGCGTGGATCTCGTCGCCGGCGTTGAGGGAGTAGAGGTGCTTGGACTCGTTGAGGTCCCACAGCATGGTGGTTCCGTCCTTGCCACCGGAGGCGCACAGGGATCCGTCAGGGGAGATGGTGACGGTGTTGATGTAGCCGGTGTGACCGATGTGGTCGGTCTGGAGGCGGCAGGAAGAGAGCTCCCAAACCTAAGTTGAATCAAAGTCAGCAAAGTTGGTTCAAATATGAAGGCACATTTTTATTAGCAAAATGCGGCTTTGTGGACCGGATCAGAAATTTGGTGAATGTTTGTCTCATTGCAAGGTCTCCCAGGCTCTGAAGTAGCAAATACTTTAATTCGTTTGTAACATCATATAGGTCCACAAGCGCGCGATTCTGCCGATGGAGTAGTGTACTGACCTTGACGAGCTTGTCCCATCCGGAGGAGACGATGACCGGGTTCTGGGGGTTGGGGCTGAAGCGGACGCAGGAAACCCACTCGGAGTGGCCCTTCTCGGTGATGGTGAACTTGCAGTCACCAAGGGTGTTCCAGAGCTTGATCGAGCGATCTCTCGAGCCGGAAACGATCTGCCTGTTGTCGGCGGAGAAGGAGACGGAGAGAACATCGTTGGTGTGGCCGACGAAGCGACGGGTGGTGGTGCCGGTGGACAGCTCCCAGAGGCGGAGGGTCTTGTCCCACGAGGCAGAGAGGGCGTAGGCACCGTCGGAGGAGATGACCTGCGCGCGTGTTAATTTTCCTTCTTCACAATCGTGCATCTTGGCAAAAATGCCCGGGCTGAACGTACGCAGTCGGAGATGATGTGGGAGTGGCCGTGGAGGGAGCGCTTTGGGTATCCGTAGGAGCTCTCATCGCGGGTCAGGTTCCAGATGATCAGAGTCTTATCTCTGCTACCAGACAGGAGCATGTTTGGGCTATCCAGAAGGTTAGCATCGATTCGAAGAAACTTCGCTGCCAGTTTTGCGCTTACTTCTCCATTGAGGTAGCCAAGCTGGTGACCCAGCCGCTGTGGCCCTCGAGGGTGCCCTTCAGGATAAGTTGTTCCGTCATGTTGGGCGGGATTGACGTTTCTTTCGAGTTGAAGGTGGTGAAAGCGTAGAAATATCCTTCGATCTCAGATGACTTCGCTATCGTCAAAGTCAGTGTGGGAATTGTTAGGGTTGTCGTTTATTTCCGCGCTAAAATTTAAGGTTGGGTGGGCGCCGATTGAAAGTCACTCGAACCACCAAAAATCAAATACTGGCCAGTTGCAAATCGAGTTTACTAAGGAAAGTTCTACTATTACAGCGTCAAATTATAGAGATTATATTTTGTAATTACAGTCTTTCATCTGATACGTCTTTTTAAGGAAGTATTTCGCAAGTCTTGGCAATTTGCTCTTGTACTGTACATATTTAATGCATGCTTCCGGTTCTGGCCGACTCGAAAAGTGAAGAGTAAAATTCAGTAAAGAGGAAGTGAATTTCGGCAAGTTAGGCGTATGGTATACTGTTCCTGGAGTCCCATAGATATATCATTCCGTTTCATAATACCCATTGGCAAGTTGCTGCCTTCAAAGGCGCTCCAAGGCGTGAAGTACCTCAACTTTATATGTCAATCGGCCTGCCCGTCATCAACAATAGTCAGGAATTTGCTCCAGTATACAATGGCGAGCAATAGCAAAGTCAGGCTGTTATATATCAAAACTTATTCAGACGCTGAATGGCCCATAAAGCTTTCCATAGCCCATACCAACCAGAGAAACAGCCGGAAAGCTTTGCACGTCACTACCTTTCATGACGTGGATGTCAGCTCAGTAAACGCACATTAGCCCATACAATTCACCAGTGCAGAGCTGGAATGACAGCGTGTAACAAAGATTACTGAGTTGATGTTCTATTCAGGACCGCTTGGCGTTTTGTACAGTTCGACCCTTCAAGGGCACCATCGAGTATCTTCAACCACCTTCTATCCCACCAGCCTTATCCCATCCCATATTCCAATGAACCCTTCCTTTGCTTTCCCAATCGTAACAAGGAACCCGCAATCTTTGACTTCTTAGATCTGGTTGGCGACTCTCTTCTCCTCCAGCTTGGCGTAGTATGCATCGCGCCTGTGGACGATTGGCATGTGGTAGCCGTACCTATATAAAAGTCAACACATAGTCCACATAGATCAAACTAGTAGCAAGTTGTACTCACCAGAAAGCGTATCCGGTGGCACCGCCGATACCTATTTCCAGTCATATTAGTCAAGGTGCCCTCCAAGTGTCTGCCAGACAGCAAGGGCCTTCCGCCTGTCGATTGCACGCCTGTTTCCATTGTACGCCGGCAATTCATAGACAAAGACCCCATCCCATCTGGCACTGCGACAGCCCATCGTTACTCACCGAAGGCGATACTGAGGTCGAGGACGAGGCCCCTGCGGAGCATCTGCAAAAAGAGGTCAGCCAAGGAGCGACAACTCCGCGGCAACACGGCCGGCAACGATCACAGCTCGAGCTGCAATCCAATTGAATTACTTACTCCGGTAATTGGTTTGATTGCCATTGTGAAAGGAGAGTGATGTGGTAGAGCGAACGGGGTTGCGAGTTGTTATTGCTTCTTGTGACGATTGACGTGAGGTGGAGGACGTCGGCTCAGCGGTAGGAGCTAAGGGAAGAATGTCGAGCCTGAGGATGCCGGGCCAATCAGCGTCGCGTCGCGACCAGCTCTCCAGGCCCGGACCTCAGATTCACAACTACTACCACCCACGAGGAGGATATGGTGCGGAAGCACACGCAACAACTCAGATTCTTGGGATGGAGGAACCGGATATTCCAAAAGGGCCTATAAGCCCGCCTTCAATACCCACGTCACGGCCAGACTCTGTGGCCAGCGAGAAGAATGAGGCAAACTCCCCAGATGCGCCTTCTCTGCCGTCAAGAAAACGATCAAGCTCCAGTCAAACAGCACGAAGGCCATCTGAAGAACCGGCAGCAAAAAGGGTGCGCACTGCAGAGCCAGAGGAGGCAATCACAGTCGCCGCTGGACCTGAACCCCCAAGCACCTCATGGGACGACCTCATCACAGCCGTCCCCTACACGAAACCTCTCTTCGCCGAGGAGCCTCAGGTCCTCCTCGAACGATCTGCCGCATTAATCCTGAATCACGTCGGATTTGATGGCGCCTCAAAAGAGGCCTTGGAAAGCATATGCGCCCAGGCTAGCGCCTGTATGTGCCCTTGTTTGCATTGAGCAAGCTACATGACTGACATCTATTTAGATGCGGACAAGTTCCTCTCCTACGTGACTGAATCCATGCTCTCCTGCCGCAGAGCTCAACCTATACCTCTGGATTACGAATATGCCCTTCGACGGCAGGGGCTCACAGACAGCCTGCTCAGGCCTCATCTCAAACCTCCCGTCCCGCGATCCAAAACCCAGCTCGTCTTCGAAGTTCAAGATCCAGAGATACAAGACTCCCAAGTCCTCCCCGAACTCCTCGGCCAAGAACTCAGCGGCGCGGTGGACAAGCTCACGAAACCGTTCATCCCGAAGCAGTTCCCGGCTTTCCCCAGCAAGCACACATACAAATCAACGGAGGTGATGCCAGACCGCGAGACCGACCCGAGAAAAATCCGAGAGAAGGCGACAGAGGCATCGAGGCACGGTGAGGAGGCTCTGAGACGTCTAGTCGGCGTGGGCAAGGTTGGAGGCCAGAAGGGCGTCAGGAAGGCACTCCTCAAGAGCCCTGCGCGGAAGCACAGGCATGAGCTGTGGGATCTGGCGATGCAAGATCTCAAGTTAAACACCGCGAAAAACGCCGCCGCGAAGCCTGAGCTGGACGGGTCTGAACGGGGGATATTAATCGATGCGGGAAGAAAGTACGGCAGGCAGTCTACGACACGGGCTAAAAATTAGTTGCTGTGAGGTGGAGAGCCGTTGCGGTGATGTCTGTAGGTTTTTTGGTGGCGCTTCTGGGATTTGATGCATAGCGAGGCGTTCAGAGAAATTAATAAGGGGCTATGGCTGGTTATAGGGATTGAGATGTTTGGTGGGATGGATGGCGATGGGATTCGGGGTGTATTCATCAGAGATTGTGGCAATACCCCACGGCATTAGCAAATAAAAGGTCCAGGGACCTCTTCTGTATCCTGTAGAGAAGATTCGCTGTTTTGGCTATTGTGATATACATTTTGTAATTTGGAGCCCAGTAACTCCAGACAACTCCATAAACGCTGACATGCCCTCCCAATTGCGCCAATCCCCAGTATAAGCTCCCCCGACCTCACTTCTTCTCCTTCTCCCCCTCCCACATCGTCGTCTCAACCATAAAACTCCCCTTCCGATCCTGACACCTACAACCAACAAATTAGCCACACCCTCTCCCACCATCCCCCCATCCCACAACAAACTCACCTCCTAAACAACCTCGCAATAGGCGTACACTGCACTGGCGACCCCCTCGTCACCTCCCCCCCCTCCGCCCCGACAATAACACACGCATACTGCAGTATCTCCAACATCTCGCACTTCTCCAGATCCAGCCCTTCAATCCCCTTCCGTCGCTTTCCGCGCACATCGCCCTGCACGCGCACGGGCAGCTCGTCTGCGGTCCACCGCTCGACGGGGGGTGCCATTTTGCTTTCCTCTGGTGTCGCGCGCCGCGGTAGTTCGTTTGGGAAGGTTGCGACGATGGCGATGGCGCAGGGAGCGCGGCTGTTGGGTGAGATTGAAGTCGGCACGCTTGATGAGGTATGTACAGCTCTACTCTTTCCCTTTCCCTCTCTTCTTTCCGATTTTCGTATCGTGCCGGGCGGGTGTGCGGTGGTGGTTCTCGGTATTTCGGTGAGGTCGTTATCGATAACGCACAAGGCTGACATCACCCCAGCTCTTCCGCGACCTCAAAGCCTTGCAACAACCCGCCAACGTCCCGCAGGGTCGCCTTGGTATCCCAGGGCTGGACGAGGTGTGGGATCGTCGAGGGGGACAGCTGTACATGTGTGGTCGTTACAGGGCGTTGTTGTATCATATTGTGAGCGCTGCGGTTACCGCGCCGCGGTCGGGCGTCGCGCTGGTGGTGGATGTGGATGGGCGGTTTGATGTTACGCGGCTTAGTTGCTCTCGGGAGGAATTGAGGCATGTGTATGTGGTCCACCCGGGGAAGGACGGGGTGGAGAGGTGTCTGGAGGAGGGGAGGAGGTGGTTGGTTTATGGGGAGCATGGGAGTAAGGGGCGGGAACTCGGGGTGAGGGTTGTGAGTGGTGGGGAGGGGGTGAAGGGGGCTGATGTGGTGGGGTGTTGGAGGGGGTGGATGAGGGTTGGAAGGGGGGAGAAGGGGGGTTTTGGAGGGGGGATTAGTGTTGAGGAGGCGGTGGGGGAGAGGGGGGAGAGACATGAGGTTGCGGAGAGGGGTGGGNGGAGGAGTAGGGGGGTGGGGAGAGAGCGAGTGGATTTTGAAAGATATGTTCATTTGCTTATTATAGCTTTCCTCCTAGTCGTTACGGTATATACTCAAATACAGATACATGGCTATATAAATTGCAGATTTCCTCCTCTACAACTTTGAGAATGTAGGCTTGGTCTTTTGGATCCCAGAGAGAAGAGCCGACTTGACATCGTCGGTGTGTAAAGCGGCGGAGTTCCAGACTCCAGTGTAACGCAGAGCTATCATGGTCAGTGGTTGTTCTTGGAATGGAGTGGGTATATGACTTACTTGCAGCAGTGGTGTTCTCCCTCGCGTGGTTCAGGAGCTCCTTGGTCCCCTGGACAGCGATGGGGCTCTTTGAGGCAATCAGGGTGGCCAACCCAACAGCCTTCTCAACTGCCTTCTCCTTGTTCTCAGCGACATGGCTAACAAATCCCACGCTGTGTGCCTCCTCGGCGGTGAAGATACGGGCAGTCAATGTGACCTCCTTAACCCAGCTGTGGTTGCCGACGATCTTCGGCAGTCTGGCGAGGGTTCCGATATCTGCGGCAAGGCCGATATCGACCTCCTTAACAGAGAACTTTGTGTCTTTTGAGGCAATACGGATGTCCGCGCAGCAAGACATATCAATAGCGAGACCGAACGCATAGCCGTGCATAGCCGCAATGACCGCTGTGCCATTGTCAGTAACTGCTCCTTGGACATTCATGGAGGAAGAAACCTACGCTTCTCGCACTTCTCTAGGGAGGTAATGCAGTTCTGGAACTCCTCGACATGGCGGCGGATCTGCACCGATTGGCGTGCAATATCTAATTTGTTCTCGCCGCCGCCCAAGATGCCGCCCTGGCTGGCGGCCTGGACATCGAGTCCAGTGGTGAATGCCTTATCTCCGGCTCCCGAGAACACGACGGCGCGAACGTTGGAGTCGACGGACAGCTTGTTGAAGATCTGGTTCAGCTCCAGCCACATGGGCTCGTGGTATGCGTTGAACTTTGCCGGGCGGTTGGTCTGCACATGGGCTACATACTCGGTGGGAGAGGTGACGAGGAACCACTTGAAGTTGGTGTATCCTTCGATAGACATGGCGGCGGTTTATGGAGATTATGAGGTTATGGGTATTTGGAGATGGTATAGGATAATAAAATAAAATGGCAATTAGTACAAAAGATATATTGGATGCGTTCGGATTTTTCAACGGATACACCTAAATGGCCCAAGGCTATCGTTGAAGCTACCCCAGAATTAGTGGTTATGCCTCGGCACAATTGATTGCACGTTGGCGGGGCGTCGTGGGTGGACAGCACGTGACTACGGCCGTTATTATTCCTTTTATAGGGTGCTTGCTTCATCTGCAACTGCCCATGTCAGGCTGCTTACAGTACGAAACTCACGGATGAAACTGGAAACTCTTCCCCATGAAGGTATAAGATGAGACAAGGGCATGTAACAGGGCCACGAGGACACAGATGTCCCAGAACGGCATGACTATCCCAATAGGGAGTTTGATATTCGACTCCAGGTTATATTACGGTGGTATTATGGGCAGCGATCGGGAGTCCGAGTACTCGGGCCGACCTCTCGGACCACGCTGTTAAGCCTGTGCGGGCGGATCTGCTTTCTCCGTCTGACATTGCGAATGTCATATTTGCTTGTCTGCGTCTGTTCATGGGGGAGGGGGGGGTTGGTGTCGGTGTGGTGCTTATGGGTCTCTTCGGCCAACGAGATATGATGGGAATGAATGGGGAGCTGTGTGCCATGCGTACCATATGCATGTTTCAGAGCAGCTTGACAGTGTCCATATCACAGAAGCGCCGTACGCTGGTAGGTGAGTTGGCAGAGTAGCTGGACGCACACTGCATGGGCGGTCTCACGCGTTTATGGCGCCTGCATCCGCCGATCCTACAATAAGTTACCGCAATGGATGCGGTGAGTGTTTTCTTCTTTTTCCTCCGTGGGAAGCCGGCATGTGTACTTGCTCTGTGGTAGTAAAGTGTGCTCTGACGCATGTATAATATGGCAGATCCATATCTAATTTACTGGTGAAGAATACTGTATGTGCAGTGCAGGGGCAGATGCCACTAATGTACAGCACAGCACATCACAGCACAGCACGGCACGGCTTTCCTTTCCGTTCCTCGTACATCTATGATGCTAGTTGACCGAATAGATTAATTCTAACGGTCGTCACCGCTCAATTGTGCTCCATATGGAGTTACTCTACTGCATATTGTACTGTATATAGGATTTTATATATGTACTGCAGAGAAAACTACTGCAGATTTCTGTGTTATACATCCTGTGCGGAACTCTCCGTACAGCCCTGTCGTCTCCATTCTCTCCTCTCCCTTCTCCCTAACCTTCTCCTCTTCCCCCTCAATTTCTCAATTCCCCTCCTCTCAACCAATCCCCAGACTCTCCTTTTATTAATTGTCCATATAGTTATCGTGCTGCATATACTTAACATGCACCTCAATATACTCTATACCCCCTCCTCCACCCTCTGCTCTTTGCTATCCTATACCCCCTCCACCTGTTCCGCCCCCTCTTCCCTTCCTCCCCGCCTTCCAGACTAGGAGAGTCATATGTGAGATATCTACTACTAAAGGTACTCCCGTACGTGCCAAATCCTTACGCGCACGTTCTAACAGGCATCTTGCTCCGCACAGCCCTGGTCTATCGGCCGAATTACACAAACACAGTAATAACTTTCTCCCATCGCTACATGGGAATTGGTTAATATCCTACCCACATGGTTTCAATACCCCGAAACTTAACAATTTTCATACATCATACATACCTTGCCTACATACAGCACAACGTCTGGTGACTCGCGCCGCGGAATCCAAGGAAGATCTTTTGTCTTTAACCGCCTTATATATATATATATATAATATGGCGGCCTGCAGAACCCCGCTGTATTTCGCTGTTTTGTTGTAACACAGATCTGGAGGATCCTCAGTGCATACCGAATACCGATCCCGCCCACTCGACACCCACCCGCCATTGTTGGCCAACACCCAGACCACATGCTCGAGCCACCCAACCAACCCCAACATATTCTTCAGCTATATACGAATCGAGGGGAGCTGATCGTGCGCGCGCGCATGAAGTAGCACGACGACATGTTTAAAATCAATGAGGGCGACCTGCCGTTCGTACGAACACGGCGGGCGCTACTCGTCCTCGACCTCCAAAAGAACCTCGTTGCACCCGGAGGGATAACCCCCGTCGACCAGCCGCCAGCCCTCGCCGACCATGTAGCCAAGCTGGTCCCCGTCTTCCGACAATCTGGCACAGTCATTTGGGTCAAAAGCGAATTCGAAGAAGCCCGTCGAATTAATGACGGCACGAGTCGATGCGAAAATGTTATCACCGACAGCGAGGTACTGTTGCGGCCTCCGAAGTCCTCACACACCAGACACTCATTGCGAGGTTCCAAAAAATTACAAGCGATGATGGACAAACTTGCTACTGAAAGCTCCGCCGAATCTCCAGGATCGGCTGATTTGGATAGGGCAGGGCCGATTGAGGTGGATGATAAAAACACATCCGATGAGCCAGAGGAGACTTTGGAAGAAAGCGAAGAATTCCTATCTTTGGAGCCTGGGAAGGAACACCTATCACTCAAGGGCAGGGCGTCCGATTCTGGCCTGGTACCTGCTTTGGAAGCCGTAGTGGACCAATCCCAGGACATGTTCTTCACCAAGTCGTATTACTCTGCGTTCAAATCGAGTCTATTACTACAGACTTTGAGGAAACAGTTTGTCACAGAGATTTTTATCTGCGGAGCTCTGACAAACATGAGCGTGTTCGCAACGGCAATGGACGCCGCGCGCTACGGATACGCAATTACTCTTGTCGACGACTGCCTGGGCTACCGAAGCAAGGCCAGGCACGACCAAGCTCTACGGTCTCTAGATGAAGCAACTGGCTGCGACATGTCCACCAGCTCATATGTCATTGAGGAAATTCAGAAGAAGCCGAAGCAGTCGTCCAAGGGGGAAAAGGCGGCATCGAAACGGCCGGTACGTCAAAACCCGGACAGCGAAAATATTAACCAGATGCTGGAGAACTTGAAGCTGAAAAGTGATCCGAAAGCAGCTTCAGTCGCGGAGCCCATCCCCGGAAAGGCTGTTCAGAAGGATGTGAATACCCAGACTTCAGCTGCAAAGCGTGATGTGGGATCTGCACCCAATGAAGCCACAGCCTCGGATGCAACAGTGCCTGAGGTATCGCAACCCCGACCATCAGCTGAAGCAAGTATCAAGAGCCGTGTGCCGAACAAGATCAAAATTCGTCGTCGTACATCAAACCGTGTGGCGCCCGAGTCGAGCGAGAGCAAGCTTAAAGTTGATCCAAAGCAATCAAAACGGCCGGTTGTACCCTCACCACCGTCCGCCACTATGGCCCCTTCAGAAACCTCAGGGAAGGGCAAAGAGAAGGCATCCAAAGATGAGTCAAACGGCATAAAGCCAACACAGGAGAAGCCCAATCCACCCAAACCCCAAGAAGATGAGCCAAAAAAGAAGGATTCGCCTGTTGTCTCTCCACCTGCTCCCACTGGTAAGGCTGCCGTGGCTGCTTCTACGCCCGCAACGGAGAATGGTCCCAAGGCAGATGAGCAACCTACCAGCAGTGATACCAGCAGTGATAGTGATGAGTCACCTTCGACCTCCACAGAAGGAGAGCCGATTTGCGAGGGCGACACAGTTATTATAACTGATTTGCTCCCGAGTAAAGAAGAGGCGGGGATCTTTGAGCGGGTCAAGACGGAGGTGCAATGGCAGAGGATGTCCCACCAAGGTGGGGAGGTCCCGAGGCTGGTTGCCGTTCAAGGTGAGATAGGAAAAGATGGAAGCATCCCTATCTATCGACACCCGGCAGATGAGTCTCCGCCACTGCTCGAGTTCTCTCCCGTAATAAACGTCATTCGACGGGAAGTCGAGAAGAAGCTAGGCCACCCAGTCAACCACTGCCTGATTCAGCTCTACCGCAGTGGAACCGACTACATCTCAGAGCACAGTGACAAGACGCTGGATATCGTTCCTGACACCTACATCGCCAATGTGAGTCTCGGAGCTCAGCGCACTATGGCCTTCAGGACCAAGAGGGTCCTAAAGGACGGAAAGCAGCTCAAAACAGACGAGGACAGCCCGCGATCAACGTGCAAAGCCGTGCTCCCACATAACTCCCTATGTCGCATGGGCCTAATGACAAACATGCGCTGGCTCCACAGCATCCGCCAGGACAAGCGCCTCGAGCGTGACAAGTCCCCCGAGGAACTCGACTACAGCGGAGTGCGCATCTCCCTCACCTTCCGCCTCATCGGCACCTTCCTCGACAAAGACCAGGTCAAGGTCTGGGGCCAAGGCGCCGTGGCCAAACACAAGCGCCACGCCCGCCCTGTCGTCAACGGGCCCACGCCCGTTGCGCAGAAGATGATTGAGGCCTTTGGCACCGAGAACCGCTCTAGCGACTTCGACTGGCCCGAGGTCTACGGCCAAGGCTTCGACGCCCTCCACATCTCCAACACGCGCAAACTCCTCTTGTCCGGCAACCCCGCCGTCGACATTGGAATCGTAGCCTACCTCGCCCACCTCGGCCTCGACTGGGCCGCAAGCAGCATCGCCGCGCCCGTCGACCCCAGTCTCGGGACAGCAGACGCACCAGTCATGAAGCTCGTCGACACCGACCTGAGCCGCTCCACCATCGAGGGCGCCCCAGCCATCTTCCTCTACCTCTACATGGTCTACGCCACCCCCGCCACGCCCCCGACACCCCTCCAATACTCCCGCCTCTTCACGCGCCTCCACCACGCCCTCGACCTCGGCGCGCGCCATGGCAAGAGCGATCCGCGCGCTCTGGACGCGTGGGAGACGTACGCGGCGGAGGATACCTTTATTGTTGGGTCGGCGCCGTCGATAGCTGATTTTGCTTTTTGGCCAGTGTTGAGGGCGATTGTGGCGGCGAGGGGCGGGGGGGATGAGTTTCCGAGGCTGAAGGCGTATTTTAGGCGTATGGGGGAGATGGGGGGGGTTAAGGAGGCGGTGGGGGTTGTGGAGGAGGGGAAGGGAGAGGGGGAGGCGGAGGAGAAGGAGGAGAAGGAGTGATGGTGTTGTGGGATGGTGGCGAAAATTCTAGGGGGCGAACGGGCATTTGTTGTTAATTTTTTTTTTTGGGTAGCGATTAGCGTTGAGCAATCTTTTAGGGATCTTGGGTTTGGGATTTTGGGAATTTGGGGGGATTAAGGAGGCATTGGGTGGGGTATGTCATAGAATTTTATGGTGGGAGGAATTTATATCCATTTCTAGGCTGTTAATTGTTATAGGCCAAACGAGCCTTCTCAGATATCCCTAATGAAACCAGGCGGTGCCCATGAAACTCCTCATCTCCAGTTCCCAAATCGCCTTCGTAGCAGTCTGCGTTAATTTTCCATTCCACCAAATCACCCAATTACCCAACCACACATCCCTCTAATCCGACCCCGACTCATCCGCCGGCTGCTGCGTCTCCTTAAGTTTCTGTACAGTACATCATCAGCAACCCGCCTCCCATCACATAGCACAACAAGCAACTCACCTCCTCCAACGCCATCTTCAGCGTCCCCAACTTCGCCTCGTTAATAACAAGCGTCTGGTCATCGAGCTCCTCGACGATGAAGTCGTTGCGCTCGCTGTCGAGTTTGACGATTATTGCCTTGATGGAGGGGTCGCATTCCACGAGGACACCTGGGGGTGTTAGTGGGTATTCGTTGTTGAAGGAAAGGTGATGGGCGGATGGGGAAGGAAGGACGGACCTCGGATTGCGCGGGGCATTTTGGAGAGTGCTTGTGGAGATGAGATGGGTGCTGAGTTGTATATCTAACCCCTAAACGTGTTTAATTCATCAACCCATCCAGTGTTGTCGTCGTTAACCCTTCTCTTCCCTCCAGCGTCCTGTTGATGTCAAGTTATCCATCCACCCGTCGTCTCCATCCCAGCCTTACAGCCTTGCCTAGCCTCCCGCGCACAGACCACCAATCGCTTATCTAGCACAGCGGGGTGTATGCGATAAGCAGGGAGCCAAGGAACAAGGTGTATCCGTAGCTTCCGGCGCTGGTTTGAGTGTTTCGGCGGTCTCATTGGCAGGGGGCGTCGGTAGTGAGACTGACCTCATGGACTATGGGGGATTACGTCTTCGGGAGCTTCGGTGGTTAGAAGGGGGGAGAGGGGAGGTTTGATTTGTGGGGGAGGGGGAGGGCG
>LMYD01000647.1:0-80160 GCA_001630595.1 Pseudogymnoascus sp. BL308
CCCCCTCATCATTAACCCCAATAGTCCAAACCCAAGCCCTCTTCTTCTCCCTCCTCTTCCTCTTCCTCCCCCCTTCCTCCTCCCCCAACCCCGCCATCCTTCTCCTCATCTCCTCAAACGGCCCAGGAGTCTGTCCCCCGTCCCTCGTAGCTCCATACGCCATCACGGCCTCAATCCCCGTCTCTGCCTCGACCTCTCCACCCTCACCCCCAACCTCCTCCTCCCCAAGTAGCTCAACATGCGACTTCACATACCGCTCCGTCGTAATAGTCTGCGTAAGAGGGTTATCATATCCCACCCTCCTCCCTCCCTTCTCCGCCGTCGCGACTGCACCTGCTGTCCGCGCCGGAAGCGGCGAGTTCCGCAGTATAGACCGCAAGCTACGCGGGTGCGTGTACGGTGCTTTATAAGGAGTCGAAGACCCCGTCGTCGCTCTTCGGCGGGGTGTGCGTGGTGAGGATGGGAAGGGTGACGGGGCGAGAGTTGTGGTTATAGAGACGTTGGTGCGGCGGAGGCGAGAGGTTGTTGGTGCTGTTGTGGCAACAGCAGTGGCGGTTGAGGTAGATGTGCCGGTCGATAATGTAGACGAAGGCGAGGAGGGATGCGCAGACTGCGGCGGCGTGAATGTGAATGGCGCCTGTAGCGATACATCTGGGTGTGCCGTCGCTGGCGTGGGAGCCTGTGAGAGCGTCGTCGGGGTGTCGGGGTAGACGACTGTGAATGGACCCGGTGTCTGGATACGATGCGATGGAAGGAGTGCCGTCTGAGGCGCTGCACTCGTTACGAGGCGTAGCGATTTCGGACGTGCAGTGTTGGCCGAGAAGGATGTGGTAGTGGTAGGGGCTGCGGACATAGGGATCGGCG
Organism: Pseudogymnoascus sp. BL308; assembly: GCA_001630595.1. Lineage (NCBI taxonomy): Eukaryota > Fungi > Ascomycota > Leotiomycetes > Thelebolales > Thelebolaceae > Pseudogymnoascus > Pseudogymnoascus sp. BL308. The sequence goes on from LMYD01000647.1 coordinate 865, forward strand.
ATGCGAGCGAGATGGCTGCTGCGTAGGCGTTGGAGAGGGTGTTGAAGGCTGTGGGGGAGGAGGGGTTGATGTCGGCTTTGAGGGCGGTGGAGGACTTGTTCAGCGTCACCGGTGCGCTCGGCGTTTTGATCTGGAGAGAGAGCCGCGGTCGTTTGGGCGGAGAGGAGGTGTGGTGCGACATGTCGGCTGGGTGGCTCATGACTGCTAGCATTCTAGAGTCGGCGTCTCGTGTAAGGAGGTAATTCGTGAGAGTTGTCGTTTGTGTAGGTAAGTGCTGTAGTGGCGACTTCTATCTGTCGTGAATGGAGTGATCCGGGTTGTATCTAGAGTCCGTCGAGGGGTGAGGAGGATCCGGCCTCTTGGTGACTGATATATGTGCAAATGAGCCGAGTCGATCGACTTCTTTTCTATGAGAGATCCTGGGCCGGGCGCTGTACTCCGTATCGAACAAACAAGATAATGAAAACGGAAACTGGAATGGAGGTGGAGTCAAGCGCGGCGGGAGTATGTATATAACCAACACCAAGGCCATGCTTGATCGCCACCACCCCCCGGCCCAACCAGCACGACAGGGGATGATGTGAGGGGTGGATTATATTCATAGCCACTGCAGCGGGCAGCCGCCGATAGCGAGCATATCCCTCACCACCCCACCCGTATCTCTCCCGTTCCATCCAACAGGAGCGCTACCGCTGTCAAGAGTCGCCGAACTGATTCGCAGGAATGCCCCAGGATGTCGACAGCGACGCCAGCACTAGGCACAACAGACGCGGTGTGACCACTGTCATCTCCGTGCCTTTCACCCAACGAAAATCGGCCATGGGCAGGATATGCAGGGCTCGCCCGAAAACATCCCACTATGTCGCAGATACCCCCTCCCTCTTCCGCAATCCACGGCCAGGAATGCGAGCTGTGGCTGCACCAAACAGACCAAACACCCCCACCAAACGCCCCCTAAGCGCCGGAGAGGATATTAATATCTCTACCCCATCCCGATGCGTCCGTGGTGCGGGCCAATCACCGTTTCGTGCCGGGGTGCGAAGGATGTGATGGGGCGGACTTGTAAGCGCCAAGCCTGTGGGTGTTCCCTGTCGCTTCACCGCGTTTCTATTTGCTGACGTCTGTATTTAGCCGGGGCGGAGGGGGGGAGGACGCGGCTGTCGGCTCGGGTTGGTTTAGTTTGCGCGCGGAAGATGAGGCGGAGGGGGATGACGGGGCGAGATGGGCGGAGTGGCGGGCGGCGAAGGATTGGCGATTTAAGATTAGTCGCGCGGTGGAGACGGGGGTTCCGCCGTCGTGGGTTGTGGAAATAGAAGGATCGAAGGAGTGAAGGATCCAGGTGGAGATGAGCTATCGTGAAATCCCAACTTGGGTTATTTTTCTAATTACGGGCATAAAAATAGATGATCCCCCTGAAGATCGTATATGATCGTGTGGGTTTGGTGCTGTGGTAGTCTCATAAACGTCATCTTTGCCACTGTCGTTTCTGGGCTTCATCTGCGCCACTGCTGTCCTCGTCACTGGTAAGCTTCATTTTTAGACTTTGGATCTCTGCTGACGCTCCGTTTTCCCCGATATACCCCGAGTTTCACTGTACCCTCAAGCTGGAGCAAAAGTAGGCCGATAGCCTCAGAAGCCTTATTCATCATAAATAGGGGCACGGACATACGAACGAATATAGTTCAACCAACACAGTCCTAATCATCCTGCTCCATTGAATCATCTAAGGCGCTTCCAAGTGCTTGAAGTCTAACAATATTTGATATGCAACGTTCTAGTTCTTCATCGATAATCAGGCCCAGGTGGGCCGCTAAACGCCACGCGAAACCCCTAAAGTCTTGTTGTTTGTCCGCTTGCGCGTAGTAGACCGTAAGCGTCTCGAGATACACATCTCGCAGTGGTTTCGCATAATCGGGCATGATTTGGCCGCCGTTGCAATCCGTAGATATAGCGAGCACCGCGTAGATCAGATCGTGGGGCTCACCCGACTTAAAGTTAACATCGACGCACATGCGCAGCCAGCGGCCCATTGTATTAAAGGATGATGATATTGCTAAGTCTTTACTGACTCGATGACAGTTTGCCGGGCTCTTGTTGATAGCATTATGGAGTTCATCCGGGCTTTCGGGTCTATTCAATATAGCGAGAGCGCTGCCGAGTTTCTCTTCAGGAATGGACTTGGAGCCGCACCACATCACGTAGCTTCGGGCGAGATAGAGCTCCTGTATGATCCAAACCCTACGCCAGTATGAGCGGTTACATAGCGTTAAAATCGCCTGCTGCTCGACCATCCCGAGACTCCCAGACTTAACGAGATTCTTAAACCCATCGCCGGCTAGCTTCTCCATGGCGATGTCGCTGTTGTCCCGGGCTACGCCTAGCCAGACGATGACATTTTTCGCTCTCATGTAGATCCCGCCCATCATCGTAACCTGATGGTTCCTCTCCTGTATGTCGGCCTGGTTAATGCAAAAGGCATCGATCCATAAGCACAGATCCTCTATTCTGGAGCGAATTTGCACCAGCGCCTTGTATAGATTTCTTCGGATGCGAACGCGGCAACCATCGATGCGTATCGTGCGATCATTATTAGGAGGACCCCATTCGTACGACAGCGCCTGATATGGCTGCTCTCTGAGCTCAATGTGGGTAATGAAGCATTTAATTTGATCTGTTCTATAGCCCTTCTCAAGAGTGACGACGCGAATTGTAGTTGGCCGCTCGAGAGGCCGGTATTTAATAACGTCCGAGCCCCTAGAAAATAGTTTAGTGAGCATGTTGAAGAGTTAGGCAAGATGGAAATGACCTAAGTCATTAACAAAGATCATCTCTCTTTCAATTTATTTAATTTATGGCGAGGCTAGAAGAGGGGGCCGCAGGAAGATGAGAAGCAGCGGCTAGGCAATGTATTAAGGATCAGCCGACATGCAGGGATTTAGAGGGTTATTGGTCCTGGAACCGAAGGATTTCTCCCGCGCAATATCTAGCTCCCCAGTTGGCTCGAGGTTGACAGTAGCTCTGCCCGATATGCAGCTACTACCACAGGGGGTGTCCTTTAGCCAAGGGTCGGAAGTTAGGATTGTTTTTACGCTGGGTCTTATGGTGTGATCTCAAGATAGCTGGATGTGTAATTTTATTATGGAAGCTATAAATAAATTCTGTCATCCGCTAAGATAAATATTCACCAAGAGTAATTTTATAAAGAAGCTAATAATGAATCCTGTCAGATTTTGACCAAGTTGCAAGTTTAATGGTGATTTGCATTTATGAATCCTACCGTGAATATTACTGGAATATCACCAAGATGTAATTAAACCTCCCCACACTCTCAGCCATCAAGAAATCCTGCCAGTTACTGAGTATCAGCACGAACAATTAAACATCCTCAATCTCGCAGCTACAAATGAATCCTACCAGTCACTAGTCTGAATATTTGGTTGTTGACATACCGTCAATCTGAACTTCGGCGGCAGTGATCTACATCTATGAACATCACCATAAATTCCATCACCGAAGTCACAGTAAACAATGCCCCTGCCCTTACTTTCACATTCACATTCACCATAATCATCACACTCACTTCAGAAACTCATTTATTCGTGATCCTAAACAAGCAAGAAGTCTCCAGATAGACAAGATAGCACCCATAGACCCGAAGAATCCCATGAAGCCCCCACCTTCCTTCAACGACAGTCCAGTCACCTAGATCGTAAAGATCGATCTCAGAAATCGCAAAACAAACTCTTTGTCTACCCCCCATCGCCCGGTATAAAACGCCGCCCGAACTCGGTACGCCACGCCATGCCATCCTAAACACCGAAAACACTTATCACGCCGGTCCGAGCACGTGAGGCCCGTTGGACAGAACGGAGGCTGAGAGCCGCCCGCTCAGTTACCGCGCGCCATGTCGATGTACGACTGGTTGGGAGTCTCGTACTCCTTGACGAAGTACTTGTCCAGGTTTGGCTTCTTGACCATCCAGTTGGTGAGCTTGACGATCTCCTCGCGGAGATGGGTGACCGACTGCTGGTCCATGTTGGTCTGGGCGATGAGCTCAGGAAGCGTGACTGGGGTTGGGTTGTTAGTGATTTGTGTTTGTGGAGGGGAGGGGTGGGAAGAGGTGTGCAGCTTACCCAAGAGGCGGCAGAGATGCTCCGCACCGTAGGTCTGGTTGGCGTTCTTGCCAGACATGTCTCCAGTGGGGGCCTCCCAGAGCTTGATCATCTCGAGGTACTGAGCACGCTCGAAACTATGGAAAGTTAGAACTATAAACTAGATCGGGATGATGATGGGGAACTTACCGGTAGAGGAGGATTCTACCCAAGCACTTGTCAAAGTACTCAAGAAGTCCAGCAAGCATCTCTTCGAGGATGCTGGCCTCAGGGCTTCCCTCGGCACGCTTGGGGAGTTCATCGTTCTCGTAATCCTTTAGGAGCTCCTCAACCGGGTGGGCAGCTGGAAGTGGAATCAACTGCTGGTTCTTGGTGACGTTCTCCCAGTCGTCGACGAGGATCGCCTTGATGCGATCTGGGATCGGGAGGCTGATCGCTGGGCGATCGAGAAAACCTTCTTCCTGTATATTGCGCGTGGTTAGAAAATAATCAAGATGTCTAATAGCAAAGCAACGTATGAAATTAGCGCGGCGGCATGGGCGCTTCTCCTGAAATCCGATTGAACCGTTGTGGATGCGCTTGATATCCTTGCGCATTCTAGCGGCGCGTTCCTTTGGGTCCTGGGGGTTCTTTGGCTCTTTGTCGCTCGTGGATCCATCGGAATCGGCGCGCTGAGCAGCGACGGAGATGATCGGATTTTTCTTCTTTTTGACTTCGGGTTTGTCATCGGGGTAGCAGATGGTGATGCTTGGCTTGACTTTGCCACACTTGGTGAGGTATTGGTAGTCTGGTTTAGGTGGAAGCTTGCAAAGGAAGTCCGTAGGATGCTGCGACTCATCCAAGAGGAATGCGATAAGTGCGGGATTCTTTGGCACATAATTGGCAATGACGGCAGGCATATTTGGCATCTCTTCGCGGAACAAGGCAAAAGAAGCAAGACGCTTAGCAACTGGCTCGCTCTCCACGTCCTCCACATATGGGTTGGACCTCTTGTTAGATCGTGCAGTTCTCCCCACTCGAATGTTCTCATTGGAAACGCCAGCAGGTTTCTTTGGCACCCCATCGGGGGGCAAGACAATAGCAGCCAGACGCTTAGCAATTGGGCCGTTCTCCATCTCTTTGGCAGATGATTTGAACCTCTTGCTTGATCGGGTGATCCTCCCCACTGGAAAGTCCTCGTCGGCAGTGCCAGCAGGTGTTTTTGGCACCTCCTTGGAGGGCAAGACAATGGCAGCAAGACGCTCAGCGACGGGGCCGTTCTTTGTGTCATTGGCAAATGTGTTGGATGTCTTGCTTCGGGTGATCCTCCCCACTGGAATGTCCGCTGTGGAAAATTGGTTGGAAAACTTGCTAGAGCGTGTGGTCATATCCACTGGAATGTCCTCTGTGGTAAATGGGTTGGACCTCTTGCTGGATCGTGTGGTCCTTCCCACTGGAATGTCCTCTTTGGGCTTGGACATGATGGAGCTTTGCTTGGGGTTGTTGTTGTGTTGAAGCTCCAGTGTTGTTTTGTCGGAATTTTGGAAGTTGGAGTGTGGGAGTTGGGCTTGTGTGGTAAACACAAGCCCTTCCTTCGACAGCATTCCGCGAAGTTGGCGGAAATGCGTACTTGGGTACAAGCGTACTTCTCGGCGGTATACAGTATGGTGAAATCCAGGTCCAAAGGTGTGTTGGCCCGCAAGGGGGCCTCAGGAAACAAAGATTCACACCTCAAAGGTGTGATATCAGGAAATCAAGCAAAAAACAGAAAATTCACATACCTGTTCAAGATCGTAATCTCTCAAGCGCCTAGGGGCGCGTCCACCTCCCTGAGCGGCCATGCTGCCACGCTCCTCACTGCCGCGGGCAGAGCTGAAATCGGATCCGTTGGCACGGCCCTTCGACTTGGCGGACTTTGAGGCGGATGGAGCTGGTTTGCCCTGGAGAGCTTTCATCTGCTCGTGAAGCTGAGCAGCAAGCTGTTTGTTCTCCTCGGTGAACTTGCGAACACGATCTTGAGGAACCCAATCGTCCCAGCTGTAGAAAGATAAAGTGTGTTAGCTGTGTTACTTTTCTGCCCCCCTATTTGTAGGTTGCTGCGCACAGACTGTAGGCTCAAGAGGGAAGAGATTCTCAACCCTAGACGAAACATAAAAGACGACACACCCATGTATGAACCGCCAATTAAGGAAATAATGATTCACCTCAACATCGACACATGTGTTCTCGAAGACAAAATGCAACGCACCAAAGAGACAAAAGGCACGACAACAGGACACAAGAAACATAAAAACACAATTGACAGAACTGAAATCTCCCCATGGGTACTTACGTGTTCTTCCAACCCTTATAATGGATCTTGTACTGCCAGGATCCTCCATCAGTGGCCCTGGAGTCTAGGACCTTGGCTTCATAGAGCATCTCATGGTGAAAGCACAGGACACGCTCATCCTTGGCGAAAGGTGCCGAAGCCTTTGCTGGAGCCATTGGCCAATACTTCCTATGGATATGATAGCGGCTGTTCTGCTTGTTTCTAGCCCTTGGAGGATGTTAGAACGTGAAGCCCGTAGTGGAGAAATGAAGGCGCGGAGGAAGATCACGCCGCAAAGACGAGTCTGGGAAGAATGGTATGATTGTTGGAGGGACAGAAAAAAGGGTTGATGCTGGTGTTTGGATGGCGGGAGAGGGGGAAGAAGGGGACCGTCTTTCAAGACTTCGTTTTCCCGTGACTTTCTGGGTTCGACGCGTGCAGGGAACTCTCTGTTAAACAGAGAAGACAAGAGACACACAAGACACAGCTTCAGGGCAACTTACATGCTGTCGGAGTTCGGATTTTCAATGCGCCGAAGGCTTATCGATTGCTGAAATTGGTCCGAGCGTTGATACTGAGTGCGCTATAAAGTAGCCGCGATCTCAGCCTCGTCGAGGGGTAAACAATGAATGAAGATTGATGGAAAGATTGATGAAGGTTGGATGAAACAACAACCACAAAAGTCGTTGTTGAAGAATTGAAGAAGAGAAAGAAGAAGGAGGGGAGGAAAAGAGAGAAGAAGAAGGGCAAAAGGGCAATAAACAAAGAACTGGTCTCGCCTCGTGGGCACGCGCCGTAACCGACCTGGATTGTTCGCTACGTCCTCTTTCCGCCAGCTTCCGGCGTGGGGCATAAAGAGGTCACACGGCGGCAAACTCGCCGAAAGGAGCCAATAGCAGAGCGCTAGACCATCCAATACACGCCGAAAAGAGATTACACGGGAGCCTCAGGCCGGCGAGCAAACCAGAGCAAACCAACCCACGCCGAGAAGAATTTACACCAGAGCCTCAGGCCGGCAAGCCATCCCATACACGCTGAGAACATCTCACACCGAAGCCTCAGGCCGTAGCGGTATCCAAACAGCCACCCAATCCATCCACCGAACCACTCTGTCACACCGCCACCATGCCGCCCTCAGAATCCCAAATCCTAACCTCCTTCCTCATCCCCCCCTCTCCCCTCCCCGTCGTCCTCAACCCCACCGCCTTCGCCGCCCTCTTCCCGCCCTCGACACCCCAAGCATCCATAGCGCATCTCTACCGCCTACTAAGCCACCAGCGCGCTCTCCTCACCGATGCGGTGAAGTCTGATATCGAGGATGAGGCCAAGAGGGGTGTGGCGCAGCGGAGAGCGGTGGTTAAGACGAGGAGGGCGCAGGAGAGGGGGGAGAATGATGAGGAGGAGAGGATTGAACTTGCTGTAAGTGTTTTATTTATTTCTTGTTATTATCACTATCACTATCACCATCGTCACTCCTGAACATACCCGCACAACTCCATCACCACCTCCCTCCCCCCCAAAGAGAAGCAACTGACACCCCCCAGCTCTCCTCCACCAACCCGGCCCCCCTTCCCCGCCCCCGCCACCACACCCTACGCACCATCCTCCCCACCCTCGATACAGCCACCGAAGACATCGAGGCCGAGATCGCGCTTCTGGAGCTCGAGGCCGAGACGCTGCTTGCGGGGATCAGGAATACGGTTGGGGGACTGAGCGATTTGAGGTATGGGAAGTTTAGGAATCCGGAGGTGGTGGAGGGGGTTAGGGCGGGGCTGGAGAGTGTGGGTGGGAGGTGAGGTGATGTGATGTTGTGGGAATTGGAGTGGGTGGTTTTGCTGTGTGGAAAGTGGAGTTACAGATGCAAACTTGGTGGGGAGTAATCGGGTGTATAGGCGTGGAATAATAGCTGGCAGGTCGTGCCTGTTGGTATGGTGAAATGGGAATTTTTATAATCTGGATTTGAAGAGAGTACCGAAACCGGGGCTGTGAGTAGGAGCACATATCTGCAGAATGACGAGAATTGATACCTTGGGTTAGAAGATGGCAGGCTGAATTTACAGAAACGGGAAGTCCAACCTCAATTATACGCGCAATTGACAATGGAGACATATAGTCCAGGATCTGCGACGCACAGCAAAGTCACTCAAAAGTGTAAAGTATTCCACATCAAATACACACGCCCAAAACTCTCGAATTAAAGTATGATGATAACTACACTACCACGCGACCACACCTTTACATTTCCCACCTCCCTACCCGTGCCCGTGAAATCGAAATCGCGTCCTTGGCCCTAATACCGCGTTTGTATAAAAGAGTTAAAATCCGAAAGAGGGAAGAAAAGATCTGCACGTCATGCCTGGCGCGAGACATTTATCTGGCTGGTGGTGGGCCTTGGGGTCCAGTGCGGCGGCCCCTGTGAGTGTGTTAGTATGAGAACCGGACAAATTGCTAGGCGATAAGCCAGGGAGCGGGGGGACATACATCATGGTGCGCGAGACGAAAGAGATCAGGATCATGAAAGCCCAGTTTGGCAGGATGTTGAAAGCCCAGATAGTCCATCCAGTGACAAGGTCGAGACCGTACTGCTGCGCAGTTCCGTCGAATGGGTGGAAGTGTCCCTCGTACGCTGGCTTCTCCTTCCAGCTCTTGGTCGCGTGAAGCTTGACAAGATCAAGCGCAGTAACAGTCGAAGTGTTGAACCCGTGGATGTGCACCGGCGCCTTGGCCGGCGGCGCATTAACCTCAAAGATGTACATGAGCGGTGCCCCAGCCGTCCACGAGTGGCACAGAATAGGCTGGTGATCGCAGTTGATCAGGCCCAGGTGCGGCGCCGTCGGGTCCGCCTTGAAGAGCAGCGCGGACTCGTTGAACGCGCGCGTCAGCTTCTCGCAGTTGCCCCAGCACGTCTTGTTGCCGGCCGTGAGGAGCACCCACCATTCCTCGGGGCCCTTGGACTCGGGGGTCACGCTGTTGAGGAGGGTCGAGCGCCAGTTGTTGAGCGAGAGCACGTCGACGTTGCTTCCGCCGGCCTTTGCGAGGGCGGCCTCGGCGGCGGAGAAGGTGTTGGTGTGGGGGATGAAGGAGTAGGCCTTGTTGAAGTAGTGGAGGGCTGTGTCCTTGTATTGCTGGAGAGGGTCTTGGGTCTCGGCGAGGGCGAGGAGGGGGAGCGCCAGGAGGGTGGCGGCAGAGAAACGCATGGTTGCGGGTGGTATGGGGTATTAAATGAAGGTAGCTGGAGCCTTGAGGTCAGTTACTGTTTATATACGCGGCAATGCCAGGAATGAAGGGACAGCTCGGTCTGGCGCGTCTGAGACACTGTGACGTACCTTGAGGGTAGATTAGAAACGAAATACAGCAACACCTCTCACAATTAGTAAATAAAATAAAAAGGGGTTGAAGTTGAAGCTGATGAGAATATAGAAATTCTCTAGTTGAAATGAGATTATAGAGAAACAACAAGCTCCTCTTTCGGGTCTCACTGGGGTGGGACGTGCTTTTTGGGTTTAGGGGAGGTGGAAGAGCACAGAAGGAGCGCGTTCTCTGTCCTTTCCTCATTTGAGAGATGGACGGGAGCTGATTGGTTGGGGGAGCTGTCCCCACAAATTCGCTAATTTACCCGGAAGGCGACTAGTGGAATATGGGGGGATTGTTGACAGAACACGTGGGAGTTGACGGTTATAAGATCACGTGATTGGTGAAGATCTCCGTTTGGGGGTGATATGAGGGTGGTATGAGGGTGGTATGAGGGTGATATATGCACTCTAGCACTTTGATACTTAGATAAAGACTAGAATCTTGTATGACGCTACGTGAAATGTTAAGAAAAGTGCGTGTTATGGTAGCCTGAAGATTATTTGGCCGAGTGGTCTGAGGCGAGAGGCTGGGGTAGTTTGCACGTGATGTAAATACTGTGATCATGTGATTGGTTTCCTTACAGCCAACCAATAAATTATGGCCGAGTGGTCGAAGGCGCCAGGTTATGGTTCTTTGCACGTGACTATAATCTAATTATCATGTGACCTATTTCTATGGCGCCAGGTTATGTTCTGGAAATATGCACGTGACTATAATTAGTTGATCATGTGATCTATTTCAATGGCGCCAGGTTATGGTGTCTCTACCACATCACGTGCCTGTTATCAGCCTTATCGCCCACACTAGCTACGGCGGGGCGGGGAAAACTGCACAGCTTTTGTAGATTCTCACAAATTTCTTGAGACGCAGATAACGAGGGACCATCGATAATTCTCGAAATAGACAAAAAGAGAGCAAGCATGGCCCAACCAACCGCCACGCCTCTCAACATGTCTCTCGAGGAGAAACTCGACAAGATTCGCATGCCCAAGCTGCAGAACCAGCAACAGGTATGTTTGAACGCAGCACTATAACACACAGACAGCACACAGGACTGACCGTAAATCTCTAGACTGGCGTTGTGCTCAAGGCGGTCGAGGACACCCTCAGAGACCAGAAAACCGATTTCACACCAACCGGCTACTTCGCCGCTCTCCTGGCCCTCCTACCCCAGGCTATCACCTCCACCGGAGTCGTCAACAAGGAATTGGCCACTTCCGTCGTCTATCTTCTCGATGTCGTAACGCCCTTCGCGCCAGAGCCCCTCCTGCGGTCAAAATTCTCGCAAATCCTCACAAACATTGCGCCAGCCCTCTCATTACCCGAAGCCGATGCGCCGCTCCTCAGACCGTCGATTGGATGTCTCGAGTCCCTTCTCCTCGCCCAAGATGCCTCGGCGTGGGAGCTTTCTCAGACACAAATCGGGCCCCGCCGCGCCATCGCTGGTCTCTTACAATTAGCCGTTGACCACCGCCCAAAGATCAGAAAGAAGGCTCAGGATGCGATCACGAAGGTGCTGAGGAACCCGCCACCAAGCCCCTCCAGCGACCACCCCGCAGCGGATATGTGCGCCGAGACTGCATTGAAGAGCATGTCCGACCTGGCAGCGAAGGCCAGCCAGGCAAAGAAGCAAAGGAAGGGACAGGCCGACGCTGAGCATGAGCCGGCTCTCATCCACTCGCTGCATTTGGTCAAGACAGTAGCTGCGGCTTCTGGCGGATGGCCTAGTAAGAAGATTGAGGCGCTTTGCGAAGTCCTCCTCAACATCTCCAAGTCTAGCAATGAGTACATGACCATGGCTGCGTTCGAGGTATTCGAGATTATCTTCCAGGGAATGGCCGAGGACGAGGTTGCCTCTGCAAAACTCCCAAGACTCTTGGAGGTCATCTCCGAGCTGCGACCATCCCAAAACGACTCCCAGCTTCTCCCACCGTGGATCGCTGTTATTTCCAGAGGATATGATGTCAGTGCCCAGATTAGCCCTGACGAGACCTTCCAGCAGCTGCCCGAGTTATTTACCATGATCTCGGGCTTCATGGCTTCCGCATCACACAATATCCGTATTTCCGCATCAGAGTGCTTAATGTCGTTCATGGCAAACTGCGTACCTGATACGGTTCTCCTCGAACCATCTATTTATGACGAGAAAGTCCTGGAGAAGTTGTCGAGAGCAGCAGTCGACTTACTCAGTCTTAAATACCAATCAGCATGGATGGAGTCTTTCAATGTCTTTAGTGCCATGTTTGACAGCCTTAGATGGAGGTCAGACCCCATTCTGAGAGAGGTGGTCAAGACCGTTGGCGATCTTCGCGGAAACAACTCCTTCGCGGGTAAGAAGGAAGCCGATGAGGTTCTTGGCAAGGCAGTCCGTGCTATAGGCCCAGAGGCCGTTCTGTCCATCTTGCCCCTCAACCTCGCAAAGCCAGTCCCTGGCCAGCCCGGGAGAGCTTGGATGTTTCCCATACTCAGAGACTTTGTTAGCAACACCAAGCTCCAGCACTTCAGAGATGAGCTACTGCCACTGAGCGAGCTCATGTTCCAAAGGGTGTTGGATAACGGTGACCGCGAGCGAACTATGGAGATTAAGATTTTCGATACCCTGGTGAAGCAGATCTGGGCAACCCTGCCTGGATACTGTGACCTGCCATTGGATCTCACCGAGGCCATGGATCAGAAGTTCGCCGAGATTCTGTCCACTCTTCTGTACACACAAGTGGACCTCCGCTCTGATGTCTGCAAAGCGCTACAGACATTGGTAGAGTCGAACCAAGTTATTGCCTCGATCGAAGAGGAAGATGATTTGGTTCTTCAGTCCCGAGTTTCTAAGGCTGTGGCACAGAAGAACCTCGAGCACCTGTCCGGCTTCGCCGGCAACATGCTAGCTGTTCTATTCAACGTCTACAGCCAGACGCTGCCACAGTTCAGAGGCTACATCCCCAAGTGTATCAATGCCTATCTCAGCATTACTCCGCCTGCTGAGTTGATGGAGACTTTCCAGCGTGTTACCACCGCGCTTGAAGGATCCCTCGCCGAGAGTGTTGCAAAGACCCAAGCCGAGAAGCAGAAGCAAAAGCAGCAAAACAACGAAGACAAGATGCCACAAACAAGCCACACTCTTATGGATCTTGTTATTACCATCTCTGTATATCTTCCCCGCGAGAGCTTTATCACTCTTTTCAACATTTCTTCCCTCATTATCGTCAAGGACGATGATCCACAACTTCAGAAGAAGGCATACAAGCTCATCCCAAGGCTCGCCGAGTCGGAAACCGGCAAGGCTGCCCTCCAGGAGCGCAGCGCCGAGCTGCAGCAGCTTCTATTAAGTAGCTCCGAGAAGGTCTCTCCCCCAGCGAAGCGCGACAGACTCACAGCTATTACGACCCTCATCCCCTTCCTCCCCTCCGACTCCCTCCATTTCATCCCATCTATCCTCTCCGAAGTCGTCATCTCCTGTAAGGAGACCAACGAGCGCGCCAGAACCGCCGCCTTCGACCTCCTAATCCTCATGGGCGAGAAGATTGTCTCCTCCACCGGCGCTACTATCCACAACAGCAAAGTCGCCCACATGCCCGACGACGCCCCTGCCGCGACCGCTAACCTCGAAGAGTACTTCACCATGGTCAGCGCCGGTCTCGCAGGTAGCACACCACACATGGTCTCTGCCTCCATCACCGCGCTCACCCGCATCCTGTACCACTTCCGCGAGCAGCTCAGCGCAGAGACCCTCACCGACCTCGTCCAGACAATGGACCTCTTCCTCACCTCCAACAATCGCGAGATCGTGCGCAGCGTCCTCGGTTTCGTCAAGGTCTGCGTCATCAGCTTGCCATTGGCACTCATGACCCCCCGTCTCGAGTCTCTGATTCCCAACCTCATGGTCTGGAGTCACGAGCACAAGGCCCAGTTCAAGGCCAAGGTGAAGCACATCCTGGAGCGCATGATGCGCCGCTTCGGCGTCGACGTCATCACCAAGTACTGCCCTGAGGAGGACCGCAAGCTCATCACCAACATCCGCAAGACCAAGGAGCGTAATAAGAGGCATAAGGATGCGGCTAAGGAGGCGGGAGACGATGACGAGGATAAGCAGCAGCGCAGGGGCAAGTTTGAGAGCGAGTACGACGAGGCGCTACAGGATAGCGATAGCGAGGGCTCGGATGTCTCTGACAACGAGGTCCTGGGTAAGAGCAGCAAGAAGCGTCGCGCCGAGGAGAAGGGCGGGAAGAGCTATATTGTTGAGGATGAGGAGGAGCCGCTTGATCTGCTGGATCGACGAGCGCTGGCGAACATCTCTAGCACGAAGCCATTGAAGCAGCGCGCTGCGGCTGCAAGGAAGGCTGCTAAGACGGATCTGGATGGGAAGCTGATCCTCGGAGAGGACAGCGATGAGGATGACAAGATGGTCATTGATACCGGCGACAAGGACGAGGAGGGTGGTGTTGGCGCGTACGTCAACGCCCTCAAGGGCAGGGATGCCGTGCAGAGGGGTAGAGGTGGCAAGCTGAAGTTCAGCAACAAGAGGGATAAGGATAATGATGAGATGGACGTTGACGACGAAGATATCCAGCAGGTGAAGAAGCAGATTGGCGGAGACCGTAGGGATTCCAGGGGAGGTGGTCGTGGCCGCGGTGGAGACCGGGGTGGACGAGGAAGTGGACGGGGAGGATTCCCGCAGAGGAGAGGTCTGGGAGAGGAGAAGAGGAGCGGACCATCTGGTGATGGTGGACGGGTTATGAAGAGCCCAAGGGGAAGGGGCGGCGGCCGTGGTGGAAGGGGTGGCAGGAGATAGGTTGTAGTTGATGACGGTGCTTTAGTTTTTTGGGAAAAATATCAAGGGTTTTTATGATGCTTATATGTAGAAATTATCTATATCTTAAATCGCTCGAACTCAATGGCACAGTGTGCTTCATGAACATCTTTTCCACATGGCGTGTGACCCGAATGGTATTTGATGCACGCAAGAATAGAATATTTGTAATGGTCTGGAGATCAGATCCATTTCAAGGTCGTCTTGTTATGTTACAGTCTATACATATACAGTACATGTTCCCAAACGCCGTTGCTGTGCTCTGCAATATGTGTACACGAGACTTTTCCTCCCTGTTGTCCCCCAAGGTTGACATCCTTCCGCTCCCCCAATTCGATTGTCGACCCTCCTCCAACCCAGGCGCTCATCCCAATGGCTTCAAACAACATTGTCCCCAGACTGCACCGTCCCTCCCATTGTATTTCCCTTTCCTTCCCCCTTTCACCTCGGCGCCGCCCTCTCGATGAAGAACCCTGGATCCGGCCGCCTCTCCGCACTCAGCTCGTCTTTCGTCTTCGCCTCCGCAACCTCCTCCACCTTAACCAGCTCCTTGACTTTCATAATTTGACCGGCGACATCGTGCGAAACGGGGTAGAAGACCGTCTTCATGCGTCGGCGGAGGCCGAGGGCCTTGAGGACACCCTGGGTGCGCTTTGGCAGCCCGATGGCGGAGCGCATGAGCGTAATGCGGAAGAACGACATCGTGTTGATCTATAGGAATGCCGGCAGTCTAAGCCGATTGACACGTTTTGGGAGGTTTGCGCCGTACGTTGGAGTCCGTGGTGATATTTGGCGTATGGCTTCAAAAGTCGAGATGTCGCGAAATACACTTTTTGGTTGTCCCGGTCGGGGTCACGTGCGCTGTGGGACCCAAACTGGCACCCCTGTAGGTACATGCCCCACGACAGCTATGCTGGACGACAGTACGACTTCAACGAGCGCATGGGCAACGGATTGACGGCAAAGCCATGATAAGACGTTAGAATCGCCATTATGGATACAATTGATAGTACGGCGGTGAAGCTCACGGAGCTGCTTCGGCACCCCGAAGACCTCGACAAGATCCCCGCCCTCAAGTCCGAGTTCACGCGCAAGAAGGCCGCCTTCGACTCGCAGTTACGGATTGGCCTCAAAGAGCAATTGGAGGTGACGCAGTCGGGCATGAACAATATCACGGATGGCCAGCGCACTGTCCAGGCTATCAAAGAGGAAATGATGAAGATTGACAAGCTGTGCGCCGAGGCACAGAATATGATCCACGATTTCCCCAACATCAACCTCGTCTCGCAGACGCACAGGAACTTTAGTGCGGTGGAAGAGATGATGAAGAATTTAGAGGGGTTTAAGGAGAGGCTGGATCGTGTGGGGTATATGTTGCAGCAAGACGAGGAGGACGAGGAGAATATGCCGAATCTGCTCAATGTCCACTATGAGTTGACCAGGCTACGGAATATTCGCGACGATGCCATGGAGCAGATTCAGAGGGCCGAGGATGCTAGTTTTCAGGGAGACTTGGAGACGCTATTTGGGGACCTGGACGATATCATTGAGGTGTTTGACGAGCATATTGGCAAAATTGCTCTAAACCTTATAAATATTCTGGTCAGTGGGAACAACGCTATGGTGGTGCGGCTTGCAGTTATTATTGAGGCGGAAGAGAAGAGCGATAAGATGGTGATAGCATTACAAGAGGCGCTGAAGGACCACAAGGAGATTGCTGCCAGATTTCAAGGCATCACGGATGGAGCGAAACAGGTCAGAGGGTACAAGGACAAGTTCTTGCAGGCGATCAAGATCCATGCCGAACAAAATATGTCAGAGAGCCAAGAGACATTCCTCGACGATTCGACAAAGATTGAAAAGAGCATGCGCTGGTTCTTCAATGACCTCAATGCCGTCAAACAGGGCATGGTTCCCCTAATGCCAAAGAAATGGAAGATCTTCCAAACATACGCCAAGATCTACCATAGCGTAATGCACGACTTCCTCATCGGCATGGTGGATGACCCCGACACCAGCTCCTCGCATATGCTCGCCATCCTCAACTGGCCGGAGAAGTACTACACCAAGATGCAAAAACTGGGCTTCCGCCCTGACGAGTTAAGCCCCCACGTCATCGACTCCCGTGAGACGGAACTCGTGAAGGACTTCCGCCAGCTCATCATCCGCTTCCTCGACGAGTGGATCAGTCGCATCGCGCAGTCCGAGAAGCGCGACTTTGCCGACCGCAGTACTGATGGAGCAAACCTCGATACAGACGAGTTTGGCTACTTCCGTACTCGCAACCTTGTCGATCTGTGGCGCATGCTGCGCGAACAGACTGATGCCGCGGGCAACAGCGAGCGCACCGACGTCGTTGAGGGCGTCATCGACACCATGTTCCAGCGTCTGAAGTCGCGCCAGGTTGCATGGCAGAAGATGCTCGACGACGAGGCAGACAAATACACCGGCTCAAACCCCGACATGGAGGGTTTCCAGGCCTTACAAGATTGGCTCATAGCCACTGCCAACGACCAAATCGCCTGCATAGACGACAACGAAGAAGCCGGCCGCTTCGGCTACATCACCTCCTTCCGCGAGAAGCTCGCCCCCCTCGTCTCCTCCGCCTACCTCTCCCACGCCGACGCCGAGCTCGGCTCCCTGCGTGACGGCTACGTCGACCTCTCCACGCACTGCATCTCGACCTTCGCCCAGCTGATCCTGCGCGTTGACTTCCGCTCCGTCATGCCTGAGTTCTTCACGCCCAAGTGGTACACCACCACCGCTATGAAGCAGATTGTCGTCACCTTCGAGGAGTACGTCGGAGACTACAAGCTCGTCCTCCACCATTCTCTCCTCGACATCCTCATCGAGGAGATGTCCGATGCTCTCCTCGTTGCATACCTCGGCTGCGTCCGCAACCGCGGCGCGAAGTTCCGTCGCCAGGAGCCCTTCCAGGATAAGCTCTTTGAAGACGTCAGCACAGTCTTTGAGTTCTTCACCAGCTTCCCGAGCCCCGACGTCGCCGAGATCATCAAGTCGAAGTGGCGTGTCACCGAGCCATTTAGCCAGCTGCTCCTTGCGGACAAGGCTTCCGTCCCAGACGTGTTTGAGGGGTTTAAGACCGACTACTGGGATCTGCAGCTTAGTTGGGTGGAGGCTGTCCTGCGCTCGAGAGATGATTTCGATAGGGCGTTGCTGAATGGCGTTAAGGCGCGCGCGGCACAGATGGAGATCAACAGGGGGCAGGAGACGATTATGAGTAAAGTGAAATAGAGGGTAGAGTAGATGTTACAGAGTAGTGTTATTTTGACGTCAGCGAGGCGTTGGGGCTGGGTAGCCGGGCGGCGGCTTTGCATTATAGGAGTTTTGAAATTTTGTATACGGAGAAGGCTGGATTACGAAAAAATCAGATTTTATAAGTGGTTAAAATATATTTCTTGACAAAGCAAACTATTTTTTGACTAGCTGAACAAGTATTTCCAAATATCAACTCGACTCCGTGACGATAATGCTGCCAATCGCCACCCCACCCACAGTACCCCTGAGCGCTCCTGGCTCCCTTCCTTCATCATAATAGCGACCGATGAACTAATATTCCGACTCCACTCCTGGTTCTCTCCCTTCAAGCTTCCACTTCCCAATCGTCTTCTTCACCGCAAACTTCGTCTCATCCTTCGCAAACTGCAGATTCCGCATCGGCTTCCACTGCATCAACCCCCTCTGCTTCCGGTGCAAATCCTTCACATCAGCCTTCGTCTGCACCTCCCCATCTGCATCCGGCCCCTCCTGATCCCTCGACGTCGTCGTCGCATCCTGGAGCCCTAAATCGCTATCATCACTATCCTCATCATCATACGTATACGCATCACTACTGCGATCCCCCCTCCCACTCTGCCCCGACGACCCCGCACTAGTCCGCTCATCATACCTCTCCCTCTGCATACTCCTCGCGCCCTTATAATCCACAAACTTGGACGGGTCCTCCCCAAACGCCCCGCTCCAGTCCGTCCCATCCTTCGACAGCCACTTCTTCTTATCATCCTCGTCGGCCTGCGCCAGCACGTCCCGGCCCTGCGTCAGGCTCTGATCGTGCAGTTCCTGCACCGCGGGCGGCATCTCCTTGGACACATGCGTCGTGCGCACGCCCTCTGCGTGGCACGCCTCCCACGTCTCCTGCGTCTCGCGGGTATCGCTGTCGGTCACGAAGCGCGCGTGGTCCTCGTCCGTGCCGGCCTTGAAGCAGCAGCGGAACTGCAGGCGTCCGACCTCCTCGATCTTGATATCGGGAATGTCGTTGAAGTTCTCCTCCGTGATGTAGTTCTGCGTCAACCGCATCCCCTTGTCCGTCTTCCAGATGGGGATGTTGATGGCCTCCTCGCGGTTATCCTCGAGGTGGTGCAGCCAGACCACGGCGTAGGCATCGACCGAGCGGCTGCCTGACTTGCGGAACTCGAAGACGATGGGGGAGCGGTAGCGGTACTTGACTGGGAGACGCACGTTGTTCTTGCCGTCGTTCTTGGCGAGGTCCCAGAAGACGCCGTCGCCTTCAGCCAGCTTGTGGCAGTGCGCGCGCCCGATTCGGCCGGTGCTGCCTCCTGTGCGCATCTTCAGCTTCGCGGTGGACTGGTATCCAAGTGCTATTATCTTGGGGGACCGGAACTCGAATGTGCCGACATCCCAGCCCAGTTGGTTGATTGGCAGTTTTGTCTCGACGCTGCGGAAGAGCAGTGAAATGCGAACACGGCCAAATCCAATGCCACCATCCAAAGGATACCATCTTGTCACTTGGGAGCTCGTCTGGAGAATGTCGGACAACTTCAGTGGCACAACGCCCAAAATAGGATCGTGCTGCCTCATCCGTTGATCTCTAACAGTGACAGTGACAATTCCGGATCTCCAGTCTCTCATGAAGCGCTCGGTACCAGCGTTGAAGATGGGTTTGCTGCTAACAACCTTTGCACGCGTACGATAGACCTACAACTGGTTAATAATCTCCTATAAAAATGTTGAAGGTATCACTTACGAGTTCATCATTGTATAAGATAGTACAGTAACTGCTTGGGAGCTTCTTGCCCTCCTCCTCCTTCGTTTCTCCACTGGGACGAGCGGGTTCGAATTCCCGTCCCTTCCTGTTGCCATTGCTGCCCTGAGTATTCTCCAACTCAAGGTTGACAATTTGGTGGACAATAACGCTGCAAACACCACTTGGCCACAATGGGTCAGGAGGTGTGTGAACGACAGCATCCTCCTCCGGGCTATCCAAGGATCCCTTTTCATCCTGCAGCGCTGGATTGTCTTTCAGGTTCTCCGGAAGGTTAATGTCCTTCCCGTGAGTCCTAAGAGCAGGACGCATTTGAGGCTTGGCAAAGTACCCAACCTCCCACATCAGTTCACCAGGCATCGAACTCTCGGCCTTTGTGCCACGGAGTTTGGATACCTGTGGATACATCTTTCCGGGGTGCTGGATCATCTTCTGCATAGAGATTTCGACCTTTCCAACGACATCATCGGCCGTAGATCGATCCGAGTCCCAGAGTTCCATCGACAGTTGCTCATCAGCCTTGATGAGATCGGGAGTAACGAGAAGAGCGCATGTTTCCTCCCAGATAGGGTTGAGGTCGTCTTGAATAACGCGTGTGCAGTACATAGGCTTGCCATACTTGGAGAAGCTGACGGTAATATAAGGATCACTTCCGCCTCCCTCACTGCCACGGCGGTCCTGTTTACTAAGATCAGTTGCCTTATGGATTTTAATCCAGAGGATACCTAGTGCCTCGACATCTTTCTGGACGTCATCACCCTGGAGCATCTTGGCCATATCGAGTGTCATGGACTTTGGAGCAACATACTCGGCTGCCGCTGCTCCAATGGCGTAGTTGACAAATTTCGAGATAAGAGGAAGGTTTAAAATATTGACGTTCGTCTCGAGCATTGGCATACAGCCTGCCGTCACCTTTGGAAGGCCCATAAGCGTGAACGTGAGGGCCTTGAGGAATGGTGGCTCAGGAGACATCTGAAGACGTAGGCGAACTGTGCCAACGAGACCTTGTAGTTCGACCCAAATCGGTAGAGGAACACCGAACACGCCTTTTACTCCGAGGTAGAAGACAAGCTCCATATGCATGTTCTTTGCCTTCGATGAGACGCCCTTTCCAGTTGGCTTGGCATGGTACGCGAAGGAGCATTCGATATTGTAGTAGTCTCCGCCCTCTTCATCTGCGGCGACTTCTTGGGGATCCTTTTTCTCGGCGTTTTGCCTGTGGATATCGTCTTTTAACTCTTCCACATGATGATCGGGTAGAGCTCGAAGGCTCAAGATTCGGATTGGGTTACTGCCTTGGTTGATCTCGGCGACTCGGACATTCTCGATGACGCCAGGAACTGAGGCTTGCATGACATCCTCCAGGGTATCGGCCACACTGACAAACATCTCTGGATCGATCAGCCCCCAAACAACGCCGAGCAAAGTATTCATCCACTCGACAGATTCTGGGATTAGATTCGCCACAGCCTAGAGTTATAGTTAGTATAGCCTGTTAAGAGAGGGAATGGCTGTCTTACGGTCTCTCCTCGCTCTTGCTCACTCGACCACTCTTGGTCTCTCCCAGCTCGCAGAACAGCCTTCATCCACAGAAAAATCCCGGAAGAGACACACATTCCCAGCGGGATAAGACCGTAGAGTGCTCCTCCAAACATCTTTCCTAGTATCACAATGGCTACAAGCACACCAATACATAGGATTTCTGTGCGCTTCTCCAGCGCCTCAAACATTGGTTCGTAACTGACCGAAGGCGTCGGATGGAAGAGGACATTCGTTTTTTCACCCTGGATTGGCACATCGGACGTGCTGCCAGGGTGGATGGGATCCGGGGGCGCCGTAACATCCTGGGCGTTCTTGTACTCTTCACCGGATTGATCCTTGTGGCTCTGCATTGTCGTCGGTTTTCCTAGATTCGCATTTGGCACCGAGAGTTTCGGATTGAGCGCGGCATCCACGAAGTTCTCGTCGACATCCTCAATCTGCACCTGCCGGCCCGTTGTCGGATCAGTGACTGTCTGCCGGGAGCTTGTAGGCTCTGTTGTCCGCTTGTCCTTGTGAGCCTTGACCTCGCCTGATTGCGCGGCCTGCTGGGCCATCATCTGCGCATCGCGGGTCTTCTTGTCCTTGTCCATGTTCTCTAAGAATTTCTGGATGTTGGGCACTGGGTTGCGCCCAGAGTAGTGGCCCCCAGGCGCAAACTTCGCGTCGCCGGACGACATGGTGAAGGTGGCAGAATCCTATCGGTATAGAATAGTTTCAATGGAGCTACTTTCGGGATTCAAGCAACTCCCAGTTGCAAATTGGCTTCGTCACTCTTGATCTGGGGTTCTCATATGACGCCCCGCCAGTGAGTTTAAAGATGCGTATATATTGTGATGATGGAGAGAAGAATTGGAGAAACTGCAGAGCGGGAATTGAAGGCCACTAAAAGCCCTAAATGCGGTTCCTTAACAATACCGGCTTCTGGAGAGGATTCCTGCTGCTGTCATAGGTGAATTGCCAAGGTGAATTGCTGGTTTGATGGTTCGCTGCGTGGGGTTGGGTTCGGGTTGGATCAGGGCCTTGTGACGTCATAACCTCTGCTCCAAGAGTCTAAAATAGTTGAGCCACAGCGACGATAACAGGATAACGGACTTCCAAGCGATAAAGCCAGGATAAGCCGGGATAAGCCAGAATAAAGCCACCGGGCTGTGGCGTATATCTCACTAAAACCACAATAGTCTCCTTAAATATGGGGATTTGAACCAGAAATGATCCGGAACAGAACCAAAAAGAGTACTTTTGGTTTCAGCTATGCGAGGTTGGGGAATTTCCGCTTTAAGTAATCCAAAATGGAGCGCTTGTCATGAACCAGGCAGTGGGTTGTCGATCTTTTCCCCAGTACCTGGCATTTGCGTCATTGCAAACCACGACAACAAACCAAGTAAAGCCTCCGAGACCAAAGCTTCACAATTGCACGAGTAAGGTAAGGCTAAAGGTAAAGGGTACGAGTAGTTTACAATTCTATCTGCTCTACCGCATTTTCCCTAACACTGAACACTGTTATATACTTTATATATACAAGGTTGAATTTGAGATTTGAGATTACCACGAGACGCCGCCCAATGTAAAACCGCTGCCAAAGCACATCAATGCCGCTCTATATCATACACTTATTCAGTTGCACAGCGCATCAACTCATGTTCATGTCACAGCCAACGGCGACAGCTGGCCGTTCTTGCCATATCTAGCTTCTACACAGAATATTAGCCCCGTCCGCATCAAACGTAACCTCCCCTCACCCCAAGGAAAGACTCACTGAAGAACGTATAACTTAGCGTCACCTGCTCAATCCCCTTCATGTTAGGGTCATTCACAAACTCCGGGTCAATGTAGAAGAACACCGGCATATCCACCGTCTCCCCAGCATTCAGTCTCTGTTCCTCGAAACAGAAACACTGGATCTTGCTGAAATGCGGCGCCACCTGCCCAGGCGTCACACTATACGTCGCTACCCCAATGATATCCTCCGACGACTTGTTCGTCGCCGTGTAGAACGCCAACGCCGTCTCGCCAGGCAGAACCCGCACCTCACGCTGCTGCGGCGTGAAGCTCCAGGGGAGCACGTCGGAAACCGAACCGTTGAAGGTAACCCGGATGCGCTTGGCGCCCACGACGGGCCGGAGCGATTTCGAGGGGTCGTCGGTATTGTGCGCGGCGGATTTGATGGGCTGGCCACCAAAGCCAGTCGTTGCGCAGATCTAGAACGAGGTGATCAGCTTATACCCTGTGTCAATCCCGAGGAGGGGTAACCCACCATTTTATACAGAGGCACAGAGCCGTAGGAAAGCGCGACAGTCCCCAAAATAATGCTGAGGGTATAGAACCTGCACACTGTCAGTAAACTCCCCGACCCAGCAATCAGTAACTGCATACATAGTCGACGTATTCTTCTTCGCAAACGGCGCCCTCATCTGCTCCATCGTCGGCGCCGTATTACTCCCCCGCGGCTTCGACTCCCCCGAGATCCCTCTCACGGCGGGCCGCCGGATGGGCGTCCGCGCGCACGATCTCCACGCGCTGGCGGCATTGCGAAGCCCGAGTCTCGAGAGGACCTGAGGCGGGGCGTTCATTGTAGGCGGGTGAAGGGGGGGTGCGATTTCGTCGTGTCAATTTCGTTCAAGTAACCGTCTCCATCGCAGCACCTTGGTGGTCGTTTTTCGAGCTTCCGAAATATTGTCAATCTATAAGCTGAGTACCAAGCAATCGGATAATTGATGATCCGGTTGAAGCTATTGTGGTGCATATCACGTGATGTGTAACGTCTAGATTCGGAAGTTGCGATTTAGTTTGAGAAGGAACGATCAATGACAAGGCTGATAGTTGGGAAGGAGCAATCGGCATGCTTGAGGATTATAAGGCAAGGGCGCTACCGTGTGATTTGACTCTTCAAGCGTTTTGGTGTAGAGCTTGGTGGCCGAATCCTTGAGAGAAGTTGTTGTGACTCTCACTTACCACAATAATTGACAGACACCGACGAAGTATATGAGAATTTTTCCAGCTAAATGCCTTCCCATTGTTAAATATTTGAAGCTGAAGCCTGTATTAGATGGCATCCACGACCATCTCACCCACAACACCACCACCCCAAGCAATGCCTCCAACCTCAACCTCCACAACGCTCACCCCATCAGCTCCTCCCCCCGGACAAACCATCCTATACAACATCTACCACGTCTACATAACCCAAGGAACAAACCCTCCCCACCAAGGCATCGCCCTCGTCCCCGCGCAACTCCCCTCCCAAACCGCAGGCCGCTTCTACCACGTCACCGGCACCGTCGGGCTGGGGATGGACTACCAGTGTCGGCCCGCCGAAAAATTCGGCCTCAACCCAGCCTTCAAACGTGCGGTGTTGGTATTTCAGATCCCCAAGTCCCTGTTGGCGGACTTTGAGGCTATCGCGAGTAGCGTGCCGCCACCGCATGATCCGAGGGTGCTGTTGGAAAGGAACCCAGAGCCGCCGGCGAGGGACTGTGGCATGTGGGTTAGGGAGGTTTTGGATGGGACGAGGGCGATGTTGCGGGAGAGGGGGGTGAGTTTATGAATTTAGAGGGTTAGCCTTAGCTAGCGTTTTGAATATGGCTAGTTTTTGTTATATTCCTTATATGTGGGCTCATATGTCATGCTATATTTGCATCGTCTCATTTTTAGACTTTTAGGGCCACGCGAGTGGGTTTAGCTGCTGTTCTATAATACTCCAGGCACAGGTTCTGAATTTAATTAATGTAAGCAACTACATCTTTCCTGCATTTCACGCTTCCTTGCCATTGAAACGTCAGCACCTCCGTTGTGAACTCTCCTCGTTTGTAGTGAACATCAGTACGCACGCTTCCTAACGCCAGGACGGATATCGAATTTCAAACACGAAACGCCAGTAACTCACCGCTTTTGAAAAGGTTTCAACATCTCAGCCACGATGTACGGCCCAAAGACACGAGAACTTGACCTTGAAGAGTTCTCTTACGTCAATGAACAAGGGGAATTCCATCTCCGTAGCACCGGATGGGCCAAACCCTTATCAACCTTTCTCTTCGATAACTTCCGAGTTTCCTCAATTTCGTTCACACATCCATATATTATTGTGTTTTGCGAGGATAAAGTGCCGCCACCCTCTGAGCGGCCCTTCAAGATTGCAGGCATGGTCGCCGTTTGGGTTGTTGAGGGGGAAGCCTTGTTTCCAGCGGTGAGAAATAGCCTTCACATCATATCCTCGAGTATGCTGGAAAGTCTTTGTACTAAATTTGCCGGCAGGATATAGAAATGGGACAACTAAGTTATCCCGTGGTCCATCCGACGATATCGCTCAACCACGACCTCCTTGACGATCTGCGGCCTTTCATCATTCCAAAGGCCAAAACCTTGTCGGCCATCATGGATGAGCATTTCCCGGACGCGTTCGCCACCTAGTTTGTCAGCCATCAGATTATTATAGAGCTGAAGAAGGTCACCGACGAGGAATTTTGGAAGCTTTTGGATTTCTTACCTATATGGATTTCAGGGACAGAAGTGGCTATAAGATATTACAATGGTCCACTTCACGGGCGGGAACTCGATAAGCCCAACCGCCCAGAGCCGAAGGCGGATAAGTTCCGAGACGAATACGACGGCACTGACTATTTGAAGTCTCAGGGGTGTTTTCATCCAGGTTCCATGATGTCTCGTGGAGACAATACGACATTCACAGCAGGAATTCAAGTTAAAAGGCAACAGGATATCGGAGTGACAGTACCCGTCTCCTGCTGGGACAAGAAATTTGAAAACGGACGCCGACCTGGAAAATGCACCGTCAAGCAAGGAGACTTGGAAAATGGAACGAAGTTTCAAGTACGCACTAAACGGGTGCTAGAAAGCGGCACCCGAGTTGCAACGACGAATAAGCCGTTTAATAACCGATTCACAAACCTCAAAGGCTTTGCCTCCAACCTTCTACACAGCGACGACATAAGGAAAGTCAACGAATTATTCTGGACCGACAACTTCGTGACTGGACCGCACCAACTAGCAAGTATCGGCAAGAGAGTCTGCAAGGTAGACATATGTGGCAATGACCTGTTCAGCGACCCGGACGTACCATCCATACCCCTGGAATACGGCGAGCTTGTTCAGTGCATATATGCATCTTCGATGCCGCTGATCAACAGGCAGCAGAAAATACAGGACGGCGTCTGCGGTGCCCCCATCATCCGCGCCCGAAAAGAAGAGCTTCTCAACCCCCCCCGTACCCGAGCAAAAGTTTTGGCTCTCAAGACTGGAGAACCGTCTATTAGAAGGCCGGCTTGGAACGCCCCACTTAGAGTGCTTCAGAAGCGGTTGCCGCAGGAAGAAACTACAGGAGAGGTTGCGGGGTTTATGGATATCCAGTATGGCGGTGACCGTTTGCTGTGCTTTGCTGATGTAGTTGACGGATTAGTTGAGGATGGGTGGTCGGTTGTGCCGGTGTATGAGAAACGGGAATATGACACGAGTGGGTTGGATGGTAATTCGGCATGATTCTATGAGGAGGCGGAGAAGGAATGGGAGGGTGTTAAGTGTTTTTTCTATAATTAGGTGTGCCAGAGAAGCGTTGAGAGGATTGTTTATCTAAACACTGGCTATACTGATGACAGCTGAAATTTGCGCGGAGGAGCCTCGCTGATGTGCTAGAGCAATTCAATAAGGGGCCTCTCTGATGCTAGGGATAGAGGCTCTCATCTCCCTAGCATGAGTGGAAGCAGTAAATAGTCGTGAACGAAAATTGGAAATTTCTTGCTGGTCTTATAGAATGAGTATTATAGACTTTGTTGTTTGAGATATCTAACGCTTCTCTATTGTACCTATTGTACCTATTGTACTTGTAGATAGGTGTGGCAGGTTACAAGAAGGTTGACTACCGTACTAATTAAAAATTGGCTTTGGCAGACTCACCAGCCCACGCTCTGCGTATCAGCTCCCTAATACCCTCTCTTTCGACCTTCCTCGGGTTCCAGTACGGATTCAAGACGGCAATATCGGCCGCCTTGACTACATCCTGCTCTTTCATCCCGAATTCCTTCAAACCACGCTTGACATGCAGACTATCGAGTAAAGCATTTAGGCCCTTTATTGCATCTCCGTCACTACCACGTAAAACCTCAGCTAACTGATTCATGACACCACGGATTTCTGGGGCGTTGTATGCTAACGCGTGCGGCAGTACTATTGTGTGTGTCTCCGCGTGTGGAAGATTGAACGAGCCGCCTAGAGTATGGCAGAGCTTGTGATGGAGACTCATGCCAACAGAGCCAAGACAGAGACCGCAGAGCCAGGCGCCATATAGGGCCTTTGTCCTTGCTTCAATGTCGTTTGGTGACCGCATAATTTGGGGGAGCGAGCAGGCGAGCGCCTTTATGCCCTCAAGAGCAAGCAGGGTTATAATCGGGTTGCCGCTTTGAGCATATAGGGCCTCCACCGCGTGAGCAATAGCATTGACACCACTGGTAGCCGACATGGAAGCCGGGAGCGACACTGTGAGGCTAACGTCATAAATTACGGTTCCAGGGAGGGTTTTTGGATCACTTCTTGTCTTCTTGACTCCGTCATATGTCTCGCCGAGGATTGATGTCATTTCTGAGCCTGCATATGTAGTTGGAATGCAGATGTGAGGCAGTCTAGTCCGGATGCTTATTGCCTTTCCGAGGCCAATCGTGCTGCCGCCACCGATGGAAATGATACTGTCAGCGGAAACTGATTTCGCATATTCTAATGCCTTTTCTGTGATGTTCGTAGGCGTGTGCATCGTCGCCTCTGTGAATATTCCCGCGATGTTTCCATTTAGAATTCTCTTCAAGACCTCAGCCTGCGAGACTTGTTGAGCTGTTGAGAGGAGAAGAGGCGCTTTGAGGGATTGCCGCGAGATTTCGGAGGGGAGTTCTTGGATGGTGCCTTTGCCAAATATAACACGAGCTGGCGAGGCATTGTATATGAAGTTCTTAGAAAGGTCCATTCTTGCTGCTTCTCGTCTTGCTATGTTGGTTGGTAGATATACTTTGGGAGCGTAGCTTTGCAACGATTGCGGGCAGAGACATGTGAAATGTTTCCTCCATGTCCCCGTCGCTCGGGTGTAGTGAGGCCTGCCGGATTGTCTCCAGTTAGGAGTTGCGTGGACGGCGGGGCTTACAGGACCGCGGGACGACGGGGCTTGGGAAATTGCGGGGACTGTGGGAGAT
Organism: Pseudogymnoascus sp. BL308; assembly: GCA_001630595.1. NCBI lineage: Eukaryota > Fungi > Ascomycota > Leotiomycetes > Thelebolales > Thelebolaceae > Pseudogymnoascus > Pseudogymnoascus sp. BL308. The sequence goes on from LMYD01000647.1 coordinate 29,174, forward strand.
GTGGAGATTATAGCTCGGTGGGACCGCGGGGAGCACAGCACGCTTGGATCTGAACTAGACGCGGATTCGCTTTCCCACTAAACAAACGTCTGTCTAGACGTTTGTTTGGGAGAATCTCGCTGTAATTACTTTTTGCAAATAGTAACCGGCTACGGTGGAGGCGCCATCGCAAAGTCTTATCATCCTCAAAATCTACCCCATTGTAGATACTTTCAGTCCCCGCACTTTCGCCCCTCCTGTGGGGTATCCAATATCCGGTGTTCGCATGTCGTCGGCCGTTACTCTGCAGGATGTCTTCCCCGCCGCTTGACCCGGAATCCGAATCTTAAAAGATGGCTCCGTAGGTTGTTAGACTTAGGTCGTATGTTCCTCCTCTCCGATATAATTCTCTTTATAAAAGTTATGGGTTGTGTTTCGTGCTCTTGAAACGTTCTATTCGTCCTATCATCGCTCACGGTCTTGAATCATTCTGCAAAAAACATTAACACTGTTCCCCTCCTCTTCATCTGGTCTGCGCTACCAACCAGCTGCTAGACAGTCTTGTCGACACCGTCAATCCCATCGGGAGCGATTCCTGAACATGCCTTCCTCAACAGCTACTGAAGAGTTCGAGGTGATTATTTGCGGATGTGGTCCGACGGGTGCACTACTCTCAGCCAACTTGGGACGACTGGGTGTGAAGCATCTTATCTTAGAGAAAGAGTCTGCTATCACGTCGGATCCTAGAGGCATCGTTCTGGACGAGGATGGAATTCGATGCGTTCAGGGTGTAGGGAAGTATGAGGAGCTATTCCGAGAAGTCGGACAATGTACGTACCTCAGAATGAAGCCTTTTCCAGTTTGCAGCGCTGACCCCATTCAAAGCTCTCGGACTATTTCGGTTCATTAATGGAGGAAACGGTCTTACGTGCAGGCCATTTCTGCAGTTCAATGAGAATTCTGTAAGATGCTCCCACCCAGTTATTTTCGTCAGGCTATTTTAACCATTGGGACAGATTACAGGAGGTACCGGCCATGTAGGATTCATGTCTCACAAACAACCAGTCTTGGAGAAGCATTTAAGGCTCGCCATGAACAAGACTTTCTGCCATTTACGACCGAATTCGACAATCACCGCGATTAGGGAAGACGAGAATCTCGTCCACGTCGAATATACGGTTGGCAACGGCCAAAAGCAAAAGGTCTGCGCAAGGTTCTTCGTTGGTGCAGACGGAAAGACAGGCTTCACGAGAAAGAAGTACCTCGAACCTCGCGGTGTTGTCATGGAGAGAAGTACCGAGTAAGTGACCTTTACAGCCATTATTAGTTTTCTGACTGATATGTGAAAGCTTCCACTATGAGGCACTGTGGGTAGCTTTGAATTGGCGCTTGACTCTTCCGACTATCGAATCCCATCCGAAATTCCCTCTTTGGGAACTAGGTTATACGCCAGAACAGGTATATGATTTATTTTTCCCTCCATATTTCAACTTTATTTGCGATCCTGCGAGGGCAGCGGTTTGTGGTCGTTTTGGACTAACGGAAGATCGACTCTGGCGCTTCGAGTTTGTCGTAAAAGATGGCGAGGACGGCAACCAGATGTCAACACAAGATGAGACGAGGAAGATAATCCTACCCTACCTACGGCATCCAGGCAAGCAATACGGGTACGCAGGCCTGTAACCAACACTCTTCTTTTATCTCTGCTGATTATAAACCAGGCTTTCCACAGATGTGTCATGGCCAGAAGATTGTATAGAATGCATTCGGTCTCGCCCGTTCACGTTCTCTGCCAGAAGCTGCAATCGTTGGTCTTTAGGGCGTGTAATTATTTGCGGAGACGCAGCTCACGTCTTCCCACCATGTAAGCAACAATATTGTGACCCTCGGTTGCATTATTTTCTAACCGTCGCAGTCGGAGGACAAGGCATCGCATCTGGGTTTCGAGATGCCATTTCCCTTGCCTGGCGACTTCGTGTCGCCATCAGCCCATCCTGCAAAGACTACGAACTCCTCTTCCGAGGCTGGTACTTAGAGCGAAAGCAACAACTCGAGCGCTCCTTGGCTGCAACCATTGCGAACGGGAACTATTGCAACGAGCCATCCCGCATAAAAGCGTTCCTCCGTAATTTATATCTGTGGACTGTCCAACTCGTGCCTTCGTGGAAGCGGTCCTTGGAGCAAGGCCCAAGAGCCCAAGGCATGACGAAGTACGACTGGTCTTCAGGCATGCCGTTCCTACCTCAATTCGGTGGCGGGAAGTCTTTCCCTCAAGTTTTCTGTGGGCCAATTGACGGGCCGGCGCCGTCCACTCCAATGTTTACCGACGACGCCATATTCAGATCTGACAAGGGGGGCTGTTTCCAAATAGTGGCTCTACTCGATTCGCCTAGCCAGATTCCCCTGGCAAAGGTCGACATCGAAAGCATCGCAGGTCAGATTGAAAATGGCATTATTCTGAACACCGCAGAGACCACGTACGTGGTCGACAGCCGGTTTGGGAGCGTGCCGGTATGGTCGCCGCATCTTAAGGTGCTACACGAGAGGACGTCTTGTGTGCGTATCCTTGGCGCAGAAGAGTATACGGCAGCTGGGATGACGGACGCCGCCATCGCTACAAACTTCACCCGGCCAGCGCCTCTGTACTACGACCCACATCGCATTAAGAAGGATCTAGGCGCGAGCGTGGTGTATGTAATTGTCAGATGGGACCGGATGGTTTTTGCATCGTGTCGAGATGTGAAGGAGTTACGACAAGCATTGGATCTTGTTCGGAATTGTATATATGGCAGCACTTAAGGGCTGTGAGCTGCACAGTATTATAAATAACGGTGTCTCATCCTATGATTTTGCTGCGAGACGAAGTCTCTGATGCGTTTCATAATTAAAACAGAGCAATACAGAATGCCTAGATTCTACACAGCTCTGCCAGCTATGTGCGATGTATGTTTAATACTACGGAAAATAGATGAACTGCCACCTAATTTTTGATAAACGACAAAAATGTCACACATGTTTCTACCCCGCCATTTGAAGTTTCTGAAAACGTTGGTGCCCCAAGAGTTAGACGATAGGTAAAATGCAATCAATATATAGCACAAATCATCATAGCTCAAGTTAGAGAGGGGTTTGAGATAATGGCTGGAGCTAAAGAGGTCATTACGCGCTGGCTGCTGGACGGGTTTACAAGATTAATAGTAACCACATCATGGTAAAATACAAAGATGAAAACTGCCCATTCAGAACTCAAGTTACCTTTTCGAAAAGCAACAAGACCACAAAGGTTACAACTGTTGTACCTTATGAGATATTCAAGGTTATAGTGCTATGCCCTAGGTGTAAAGTATTAACCAACCTATGACCCAACTTATGACTCGAGATCGCGTGTCGACATGTGCGTGTTAGAAAGCGGCTGCAACAGAAAGGAGAGGAAGGAAGGGCAGGTCAGTTTTGATAGTACGACCCAAAGGCCCGTATGCACAAGCCACTTTCAATTCCCGGCTTAACTAAAGTGTGGTGCAAAGGGTGCGGAGTCTGCAAAGCTACCTCGTACTAACTCCAACACAATAACCCAGAGTTATCCATGGCCCCAAGTTCTACGAGTTTATAGACGGTGCAAAGTGAGTTTTGTAGCATGGCAACCACAATGTGGACGGCTCTTATTACTCGTACATAAGGTGTGTAGGGAATTTTTCTACTACCCATCTCCCTATTTAAAATTAAAATTACCAAATATAAATATAATTTACAAAGCGCTACTATGTCGATTTTATTATAAATTCCCTGTCCCTTCCCCTTAATCTAAAGCAGGTACCGGCAGGCCATTGATGAATACGGCATCAATGCCTTGTGCCTTCATCGCATCTTTAGCATTCTCTAACTTTAGCTCTATGGCCGCCTCATTTGTGACCAGCACGAAGTCATACTTGAGGAGTTTCGTGCCAATATTGACACCATACTGCTCTGCCATCTTCTCGTCCGTGACCTTTTCCAGTTCGATGACCAACGACTCCTTAACACCAAACACAGCGTCCGAGTCAATATATGGGTCGTTTTTAAGATAAAGTGCGCTAGTCGGTTAACTTTTATCCTATTACATGAAGACAGAGAAGAGATAGCATCCAGGATATAGACTTACGTGACCAAAGGATCGAACCCGTCCTTTTCAAACATAAAATGCATATGACTTGGCCTATACGGATGTCTTTTCAACATTCCTAGCAGCTTCCCCACTGGGCCATCATGCGGAATAGGATATGGCACTGGCACAATCGCCTTATACCAAAACACACCCTCCGCGTCGCTCGTCAGAATCGCGCGTCCATCTGGCCCATCGTGGTTCGCATATTGCACATCATAGAAGCCCTTGGAATCTGTCTCCCAAATGTCGATTTTCGCATCCTCGATTGGCTTGCCGTCAAGGCCCTTTACGGTACAGATGCAAAGACATGGCTCTCCATCCGGATCATTGCTAAGACCCTCGCCATGGCTGATCTTTGTGGGCCTCCTCTGTATGGAATGGGCCTAACACAGTTGGATCGGTTGCGCCCAGCGGGCAAGGGTGATCGACAGAATCGACCAATATTGACAGGCCGAGCATGTCGGAGAGAAGCACGTATTCCTATGTAGTAAGTCAGCATTGCTTGATTAGGGACTGAAGAGGGTTTAATGCTTTTGCCTACCTGTCGCACGTCTGAGCAAATTTGGCCTACCTCCGTTAGGAAATGGATCGCTGCCATCCACTCCTTGGTGCTTAGCCGTGTCTCGCGTGCAAAGTCGTGGAGATGCAGGACCAAGACGTTTATTAGGTATTTCAGCCGGCGGTCGCCGCATTGCGAGTTGATGATTTGCACATTTTCAGTGATGTTCTCGCTTGTTAGGTCCTTCATAGTTCCCTTGAAAGCTTTCTCGGCGGCCATTTTCGCTGTTTTCTAAGAGTCCCGTCAGGTATTTTGAGTTGGAACTCTAAGTAAGCAAGAGGTCGTTATGCGATTTGAACGTTTGCAACGACAGTTGGGGAAAGCCAACATATTATATGATTATTATCTGCACTAGACGGCGACGGAGTTTGGCAATCGAACGATTTATCCTATTCCCCTCTGTCGTTGTGGAGCTCCCCAGCAAATACCGGATGTCATGGATGGTGGGACGGTGGGAAGGTGGGATGGTGGGACAGGGGAACGGAGCAACATGGGTGCACTACACTGATGACCTAAATCGCATTAATCAGGATCTGGGCCGGGGATGGGATTATCGGCCACAACTAAAACTTGCACTCTAGTTACCACACATTAACTGCATTTAAAAGCTATGGACTTTCGAAGCTCGAGTCCACCTGCGCATACTCTTGCCAAAATATGGAAATAAAATGGTTCCAACAAGTGAAAACCCCACGGTCAAGGCCATGATCATTATAAGTGGCGGAGTGAACCCAGAAGTCACTACCCAATCGTTGTAGTAGTAGGTCATTCCGAACTGTGGTATGTTAGATGATACATTATCAGATAAAGTCAGATGTCACACCCCAAAAGTATTCTTACAGACGGTCGATATAACCATGATCTGACCCGCGATAGGTTTATAGCAATCAATTGCATAAGTAATTGCTATCGTCGGTATGCTGACAACTTGCACACCAACGAGACCAAAACCCAACACCACAATAACTTGCCAAGGCCAATGTCGGTCGTATCCAACTCCAATAATCTAGTACAGTAAGTAGTATAACAAGTTAGGGGTGAATGAAGGTATACTTACAACCAAGCCGACCAGCGCTGCCGCAATAAACGGATACATCGCTGCCAGTCTCATTTCTGGTTCTCTTATTCCATTATTCTTCTTCGTTGCCCGCATGATTACCCAGTCCGACCAAGGACCAGCGATGGCTAGACCTAGGACACCTCCGCCGACAAGTGCAAAGTTGGCGAATCCTACGCTCCCAGGAGACCAATTGTACGGAGGCGCTGAAAGACCTTGGGATTGGGTCAGATTAACTGCGAGCAACGCATTGGCGGCTGCGCCCATAGACATTGCTGCCCACAGTACAATTGGGAAGAAAAAGATTTGAACAGGCGTGAGGACATGTCGAAATATAGCTTTTGCCGCCTGACGATCAATAGGCTGGAAAGGGTTGAATTGACTCCTGTTAGGCTTTCCGCGGCCGAGGTATTGGTCCGCAAGGACGATCTCATTAGAGGTTGTAGTAGCTTCAATCTGACTTGACTGTTCCTTCTCCTCTACTGTTGACGCGTCGGAAGACTGGCCAGGAACCATCTGCAAAGTCTGCATGTCATGTGGCCGGCGTGATTCCGGAAAGAGTACCGTCATGACAAAGACATTCAGTGCCTGGGCTATTGTGCATGCCCAAAAGAACCATCTCCAGGAGACGTGAGCAGCAATATTGCCAGAAATGATCGGTCCAACAAAGAGCCCCATGAAATAACACCAACTTTTGCGCCTCAGTGAGCGATAATTTCAGTAGAAGTGAGTTACTTACAAGTATACTCCAATGTATAAACCCCGTTCGTGCAGGAAAAAAATATCTGCCACAACCATAGTCATGATGCTCTCATTAGCAGCGGCACCAAGCCCACCAAGTATACGAGCACCAATAAATGACTGATACGATGTTGCAGTTGCTGACCATATGTTAGCTGCAATGCAAATTGCGCCGCAAATGAGAGTAACGATTCGACGTCCAAAGACATCTGAGGCAGGGACGATGATGAAATTTGCATATCCAAGAGAGATGACACAAACTCCAGTCTGAAAGGCTTCAGTTAGCTGTGAATCTGAATTTTTGAGTGAAAAATAAGGCGTACCAGAAGCGCTACCTGTGACTCTGACTTGTTCCACTGGCTCATAAAGATAGGCGTTAAAGGGGCAATCGATAAATTCGTCACAACACTAATGATCACAAATATTCCTTGGTTGACGATTGCACTTAACTTCCAGAGTTTGCTCCAGTTCTTTTGAAAGTCAGCAAGGTTGTTTGGCTTAGCTATGAAATTATTTAAAGTTTACCAGCGGGTCATGGGCATACTCCGATGGAGTTGGAAGCAAAATAAGGCCTTGTGCGGAGTTTCGGGCATGAACGAAACGGATGCCATTGTGATCTTTCATCACCTCCGTCCCAGGCGGTATTTCTGGGGACTCATCTGAACTCATGGCTGTAAAGTATAACAATGATAATGAAGGTAGGAGAATGGAGAAGGAAGAATATAATGAAAAACTAAGTTGTGCCTCTTTTATAGAGACATGAGTGTGACAAGTGAGAGGATGGCGATTTTCGATCGTGATACTGGCCTTGAAACGGAATCCTTTCTTTTAACATCTTTTTATAGAGGGCCTCGGGAACACACGACCTAATGAAACAGGTCCCACAAACTGGTTCCCCACAAACTAGCGCCGATGCGGGGTGCGGGGTGCGGGGTGTATTCCTTAGATAGAACCTACAGTCGAATAAACGACTATCTCGGGCAAGGCTAGATTAGACTTCATTTACTGTTGTAATTATCGGCAGTATGTGTTTGTCGGCGTTGCGCTAATAGCCTAGCCTGTCAACTCGAGTTAGCTTAGAATAACACGAGATATGAACCCGGATACAATCAATGGTCGTTTATTCCACTGTAGGTTCCATCTGAGGAATGCGCCCCACACCCGCGCTAGTTTGCGGGGAACCAGTTTGTGGGACCTTTTTCATTAGCTCGTCGTTTCATACTTCCTTGTTCAAGGAAGATATTTGTACAGGATGCTACGCTATATGACCCGCTAGTAATACTTTCAGAACACTGCATGTAGATGTGCCGTCCATGGATGGAACAGGGTGGCTGAAATTGTCGTCCCCAGACCGCGTCTCGTGCGGGGTAAGCCTCACATCAGGACTTTCCTTCGCTATTAACGCTTCCATGGTGCCTCGCCTTCCCACAGCCCCATGGTCTTGATCATATTGTGTTAAGCGGCCAGACCAATTCCACAGGCCACTACACCCTGTAAATGAGCTTAGATCTTCCTTGTCTGCGAACTCGTCTTATCTGTCTAGAAGCACCTCAAATGTTTGGAATGCTAATTCAATTCACCCCACTCGTTCTTGAACAATGATAATTGCCAAATACACTCTACTGTATTATAGGGCCACAGCAAGCCTCTTAGAAGCAGACAACTTCTCGGACTTCTTCATCTTCCCAACTCACCTCTCACTAGCATCAGTCGTGGCAAAGATACCTTGCAAGCAGAAGACGACGATCCGTCTCCCACATTCTTCCCCACTCCACCAATATAGTTAAGAAAGATATTCGCTTCCAGCCACTGAAGCTGTGGCTATGAGCGATCGGAAAGTACAGGAGAGTATCAGTGAGAGCAAACTGATCCGGCTAGCCTGCCTTTCGCAAATGCCCAATCAACAGCCCGACTTCGCCGAGATGTAGAAGTTCTTGGAGGACCGCCTGAGAGAGACAGACTATGAAAAATAGTTCAGGCAACATGGTGTGAAGCTATAATAGTATGTGCCTCAAGAGGGCCTGAGATAAGTTACTCCGTAGTTCGTATGTGGTATTAAGTCAAGCAGATTTAAAAAACTGGGTCCTCTATAATCAACTACAGGATTGTCTACTGACATTGACTGACTAAACCGTAAAGCAACATAAATATCCTGTACAACTGAACTGAGGCGTAAATAGATGCTTAGGTTCAGGACATGGGAGACATATTCTAGAGTGACAGATATTCGACTATTCGCTGGATCCCACAGGTTTCATGATTGAGGTATGCTGTTCTCCTTCTGCAGACACTTTCCCCCCCTTAAGCTCAGTTACAGGCCTATTTCTACACATTACTTTACATATGAGAGTTTGCCAGCGGAAAAGCTCTAATCGCTCAAGATAAATTTCCAGTCCTCATCGCTGTCGACACGCACGAGTGTCGATAATGTCGCAGCAAATGTTCGTGCAATACCCCAATGACCGACCCTCTGCAGCATGTCAATTATGGTGCACATCATCGCTGCACCCACGCCGGATGTGGTCTTGAATCGCGTCGTATGATCTCCTTGAGCTCCGAAAGAATTGCTCGTGCCTTCATGTGCCAAGGGCGAGACAGCATCGTTCGAGTTGATAGCAGGAGAGCCGAACAGTTGCTGCGGTATTGGCACTCCTCGCACTTCAAACTCGGGAAACTCAATAGCTAGCTGTAACGCAGGACTACGAGTTTCATGATGAGACAAATGTGTTTGAGCTAGTGGTTGCAGCGCAGGATTAGGTCGACGGAAGCGCGTGTAGCAGTAACTGACTATTCCTGCTAGAAAGAGGCAGTGCGGGACATGAATTGCAGGTTCTGCGTCAAGCCGCATGGCACCAAGAGAATTCAGCAGTGAGTGTGCGTGGAGTATGCAACGTTGAGACTCTCTAGATGTTGCCCACTTTGTGGCATATGCCATGTCTGCATCCAAATTGGCGCTATCCGCGCCGTTGCGGCCAATAGCCCGTTCAAGAAGGTCGAAGTTTGTTAGTAGGCACATAAATACACTGTGCCAAAGTATCATAAGGCAGAGTGGGTCTGGACTGGAGACATGTTTGGATTCGGAAAGGTGGGCACCTTGCGCAAAAGTTTGATACCAGCATATAAGGGCATTATAGCATTTGGTAAAGTTGGCTGAATCAGGTTGCAGTTGACTCGTCAGTTGCTGCTCGTTAATTGTTGCAGAGATGCAATGAAGTATTGCATATGCTGTGAAGTGGCTGTTCTTCCAGCTCAGCTCTTGTGGCACTGGTTGGGTCCCATGGTGATCGAGGTTAATATGTAGACAGTCGCGTACTACTAACCGGGAGGCCGACTGAAGCATCTTTCGCTTCCAAATGGTTGCGCTCGGCGCATTAAAGAGGTCGTCGTCGGCAGCCACGGACACCATAATTGAGTTGTGACGAAGAAGTGGCTCATGATGAAACATGCAGGCTAGCTTAGCATCGTGTATATATAACCCTAGCACTGCCCTGAAAGTCGTTAAAATAGTCATGCTAGGTTTGTGATCCCCACATACCTTACAATCTCCTCCGATCTAGCCCAGGTTTTCCAAGCTTCATCTAAACATGTTCCACTAAGATGTTCGACCTGGGGTTCGTTTCTTCTATGGTTGAACATGCCACATCTTCGCGCCCACTAATGATAGCATGTTAGGGTTCAACCTACAAAGATGCGATAACGGACTTACAGTGATGACCGAGCCAAGAAGGGCCTCAACAATGGCAAGATGCTGTGGAATCTTTCAAGAGAATCTGTCGTTAGAAACGGTTCAGGGCCAATGAGGTCAATCATACCCCAGATAAGATTGCGAATGTCTGCCCGACTATGGACGCTTGTACCATGCATATGGCCTCGGTTGAATCAGAAGAGATTATTTTTTCCCACTACAAGGTACAATCAGCATCATGCCTGTCATTCTGTAATCTCGCATATACGCACAGATCCCAGAATAGCCTTGTTGAGTCTTTCAAATATTCTGATTCCTTGAGCTGCTGCTGCTTTTGATCCGAGAATTAAACTACCTATAGATGTGATTGATAGCACGAGCAGCGAATTCTTTGGCGTTGGGCGGAATGTCTGACCGTGAATAAGAGGAAATATGGTATTGAACTTGGTAAAGTAGATCTGAACAGATAGATTCTGTACTTCAGTGTCAATTTTCTCCCTCAGATTCATTAGTATAGCAAGTAGAGCCTACCAGAAATTGGGTGGATGGCAGAGGCTCCTCAATGGTACGTGCCTTGAGACGCTGGTAGACCCTGTGGTGAAAGCTATCACCTATATCATATTGCTCTCTAGTAATGGCTGGTGTCAGTTGGCCCGTGGTTAACCCGCTATTATCGTCTTCGTCGTTGAGCCGATCAATATGAGAGAACCATCCTCGATGAATGTTGTCATTATCTGACCTCAGATTCCTACGGACTGCACTCTCACGAATGACTTCAGAAGGTGGTATTTGTTGCGCTAAATTTCGGTTCATGGGAGGTTGAAACAATGGCTCTGCGGTTTCTATAGCAGCCGTGACCGACGTGTTTAATGCTTCGAGATCGAAGTCATAATCCGTGAGCCAGGCTGGGCCTATAGACATAAGTGATGAACCCCAGGGATTATTTGCAGACAATGGCGAAACACCGTCTGCACCTCCTGTTAGTATAGAGAATGGCTCTGCTATAAACTGTGCTTGGTCGCCAACCCCTATTGGGGTTTCAGTGCTCAGGGTATGTAGGGTGTTGCCTGGAATAGCCGATGTGTATTCTGCCTCTAGCATTTCAAGCTGGCTACCACGAATACTGTCAAGCTGTGGGACAAGGTTAGACTGCGGCTGTTCTGTCGCGTAGCGTCCTGCGACACGGCCACTGTCTGGATCCTGAGAAGATATGCGGTCATCACGATTCATCTGTGATAGAGTGATGCCTGCTTGGAGATGTGAATTCCCAAGGTCATGAGTTTTGGAATGTCGAAGTAAAGTGTCACTACGATAATTAGCCAGGTACCACCGTATATACCTTGGTTAGAGCGAATACTGTCTGGTGTAACCCTTCCTGCACACTTCGCAATAAAATGGCTTCTCCTTCGTATGGCTTCGTTCATGTCGTAAAAGATGCTCGGTCTTCCTAAAGGCCTTTTCACAGTACTGGCACCTCTTCTCCCTGGTTCGAGTCCCTCCGGCACGCCCACGCCCATCTCCATTGGTTTGACCGCCAAATGAAGAACCAGATGTACTTGTTAGCATCGTTGTCCTCCGCGATACTGGCATTATTATTGGCTTTATTAAACGCTGCCCTTGGGAATAGTCTGTAAAGGCGAATAGCCGAGTTTATCTTGTATCGTTTATGGTACTGTTCGCAAAGGCCGAAGACAGATTAAACAGTCAAAGCCGAAATGTCCCCCCGCAATCATTGAAGTCGGGGATCGCAACAAACGATTAACATCAGGGAGCACTTTTTTGCGGGGGTATGTGGCAAGGATGTGGTCGCGGCCTGCTCACCCCCGGCCTCTGAGGCGGCAACGGACTTAGATTTCACGCTATGCCTATTGGTACGATTGAGTTAGGGGCCCACCGCATCGTTACCTTGCCGCCCAACGTCTTCCGACGACACCCGACGTAAGAAGTAAGAGCCTCATCATCGCCTCACCTCACTAACCACACCACACACACTACAATAACTGTAATGGGTGGTTGTGTATGGATACGGTTGTGTATGGATACGCTGTTAGGACAAGGAGATGTTAGGTATATAGACAAGCCTGCGTACCCTCTGGCTAATACATAGTCTCAATCGTGCCAATAGGCATAACGTGGAATCGCGGTCCCTTGCCGCCTGAAGGGTGAGGCGCGGGGTGAGTGGGGTGAGGAGGGTGAGCGGAGGGGTGAGGTGTAGCGCGAGCGTAACCGTACATCGTTACACGAGGGCTGAACATGAAACAGGACTTCCACGTGACAAATCAGCCATGCTATTAAGTGAGAAAGCAAATCTATTGAAAAGAGAAGGCTGGCAATTTATTATTATAGCATTCTAACTTAAATTAGACAGCTTAAAAGTTAACGTAATCCCCGAGCTGCTATAGATAGAGATGTGTTGCAGGTATATTAAATTAAAAAGGGGGCGGAATGTGAAACACAAACAGACATGCAATCATTCCCTAAACTTGATTATTGTCCTAATTGGTTACAATAGCTAGTATGCATAAGATATCACTGCAGCAGTTGTAAAGTTAACATTGTAGCCAGAGTGTCCTCCTTTTAAGAGTACCTGCGATATCGGACCAGGCCACCTACGACATCTGTTCGTGACCAGCTATAGTCTTAGTTTAAAACCATCTGCAATCTTTTTTATGATCATCTGCGAATTATCTGCAATCTCTGATTTAAACTGTGTGCGGTCTATGTCTGATATGTGTTCATGGCTAGCTACACTACCCGCATAAGATCATCAGCTATATCCAATTAAGACCAGCTGAAAGCTCTGTTCGTGATGACCATCTGCAATATTCGATGGAGATCATTTGTGATACCTGACATCTGTGGTATCTGGTTGAGACTATCTGCAATTTCTAGTTAAGATCTTCTATGATATCTGGTCGTGACCAGCTGAGGGCTCTGTTCGTGACCAGCTGCATCCTAAACTCTTTGCTAATGATCCACCGTTTCTACAGATCTGATCACTAGATCATTGTGTGTCTAGAAAAGTTACAGGTCAATTCAGCTACTAGCAAGGAGAAGGATTTGCAGTTACTCCATTTAACAAATATAAATACCCCCTCTTGCGCCCCCTAATGAACTCCCAAGATCTTCTTCATTATCAACCTCAATATTACTTAGAACTATCCACCCGCCCATCATGAAGGCGTCTATTATTACTACAGTCCTCGCCATAGTCGCAAGTGGTGCTTTTGCCACTGAGACGGCCCCAGAAGTCTCGGTTGCAGGCCCTGGGTACCCTAATTACCTTGGGTACTCTCAACTCTGCCCCCAAAGAGAAGGCGACGTCCGCGTTGTCAACGGTCGTCATTATCGTATCTACTGCCATAACTCCAAGTGGCTTGGATACAATAGGGTAAAGAAGTCGCCTACATTCGGAGGTAGATATTCTGTCCCAACTTTAGAGTCATTTTCTAATAGTTCTACTAGACTGCGAGAGCCAATACCACGCCTGTATGCCTGTTCCTCAACATGTTCTTTAGACGGCGGCAACGACTAACTATACACAGATACGAGACGTGCCAAGTATGGTTTCCATTGGTATCCAAGGACTGAACGATGCGACATTTACACCAACAGCGAGGCTAAGCTCTACGAGTATCGCTACGCTCACTGGGAGAGAGTATTCGCCATTCCTGTTACCCACAAGCAAGACTACCCGCTATGCCCCCTAGTAGGTGGTGAAGGCGAAGTGCAGTATATTAATGGCAGACGCTACCGTCTCCACTGCAGAGGCCAGGCAAAGGTCGAGAGAAAGGACGTTGTCCAATTCAAACGTCTAACTACTAATATCGAAGAATGCGAACAGTTCTCGCGTGAACAAGGTGGCCTGCTCTTCCACTGGTACCAGTAAGTCTCCGAGACTAACGACCCTTTACAAGCAGACCTTACCTTTCATGTCTCTTACAATAGAATGATTTACTAACCACACATGTAAACAGGCCCGGCCAAGATGATCCGGGATCGGCCGGCTATTCCGGTAAAAGATCATGCGAGGTTGTCAAATTTTGGCCAGGCCCAAGGGAGCTTGTTCCTGTTCGCAACAAGAATACCTACTTGGCAGCGATTCCAGATCCATTTTACGGTGCTGGTCCGGGCGGAGGTCAAGGCGACGGCGGTCCTGGCGAAGGTCAAGGCGAAGGTCAAGGCGAAGGTCAAGGCGAAGGTCAAGGCGAAGGTCAAGGCCAAGGTCTGGGCGAAGCTGAGGATGATATTTATGGCGATGCTCATACCGAACTCTAAGTTATCGGGTACGATGCAGCTCTGTCATTGTGTCTATCACTGAGACGCTTGATGTTTCGCTGTTATTTCTTTGTTGGGGTGAGAACAGGGAACGGTGGTTCCAACGATGACGGGTTTTAAATTTAGGTATCTATAGTAATATAGATTCATTCTGTCTGCGCCCAGATGTTTTTATCTACCATAGCCGTAGATGACTTGTAATTGTTGACGACAAGACGTTCTACCTGGCTCTGTTTAAAAAGTAACGCCAGCATACAAGGTGATGACTTAACTTTCCACACAAGTGGTATGTTAAATGAAACAACAGCGGGCAGGACGATGGGCAACAGCCACCGCAAGGAACATCAGGCACGGGCACGACAAAAACGACAGAAGGACACCAATGGCCGGTCTCTATCACTATTTGCCCGTCTGTACCTCAATACGACTACTATTATTATTGCACCAATAGAACGACGATGACCAACTCTACGGAATAGCAAAGCAACAGGTCGCGAAGCCCGCGCGAGCCTACCTTAAACCGATCCTATATGAGGATTAGTCTATTTGATTTTCTCGGACAGCAATCTCTACCACATCTGCGCTACTGCGGTGTCATCTGTGCCACTGAGTCTCTTGCTGACTCTGGCGCGTTACCTGTCCGCGCTTCCTTTGCCTTTAGCTCTGATGCGTCTGCCTCTAGCATAGCACTTTTGCGCTTCTGACTACGGTTCGCCTTGCCTATGCTAGCTTATCTACCTCTAAGTTGCACTTTTGCACTCCCGACTACGTTTGCCCTTATCTTTCGCTTCTTTAGCAGCCTCTTTTTCAGCACGCATCGCTCGTGCTTCCTTAAGGTCCTTATAGCTCATGATCTTCGCCTTCCCTAGCACTAACGACTTAGTTGATCGTCGAACTTTGGCTTCGTCATTGGTTGTGGTTAGGAATCGAATTCGGTACCCTAAGTAAACATTCTTTTTATTCTAAATTATTTTAAACCTAAGACTAAACCTATTTTTAATAAAAGTAAAGAATATACTAATAAGCTAGTAGTTTAACTAAAATTATTTATAAATATAGAATTACTAGTATAATCACTACTTCTAAAAAGAATATAAATATAGATATTTTTACTTGTTATATGTAGGGCATAAGAGTAAGCTATAAATTCAAGCACCTAAGGTGCAAGGTGCTATACAAGAGGCCAAAATAATGGCAGAATATAATCTATCTTGTATATTAGACCAGTCATATATGTCTTGTAGAAGGTCGACGCGTGTGCCAGGGAGGCAGGAGGTTCGTGTTGGTGGACCTCGGAATTAAACGGTGCATGTGTTGCAGACGGGAGGCTGTTGAGAGGATCATCTCGACCTATCGCGTGTTAGTGTTATGGTGCTCCTCTTTAATGTCATAAAGAGCTTACTGATATTATCTCCAAGATGAGCTCTTGTACCTTCGTTGATATAAATGTTTTGATATTGGTTCCTTGGCCCATCTCGCTGCTCGGGACCAGCCGACGTTGCGACGGACCGTGTAAGCTAGCTGCTGCATAAGCGGAGAAGGTGCTGCTAAGAGCTGACAACTCCAACTAATAAGTTCCGCAGTGCACAGCCTTTACTTCCTCTAGTCAGTCGGTGCTGGCACGATCTCGCCGTTGATGGTGAGGGGCACTAACTCATTCGCCGTTTGGCGAAGTGTGATGAGGCTGTGGCTGACGTCCTTGTGGGACCCACCTACACGATCCTAACTTAGGCAGGTAGGATGCTACTGCGACCGAGATTCAACTCGCAAAGGGTGCGCTGCTCTAAATTCTTGTGCTGTTCGCGGACACCGAGACCATCTCCAAGAAGTATATGTTGACTGCGAAGGCTGGTGAGGATCTCTCAGCGTATTCGACAGACGATATGGGTCCGAAGGTGGTCGTGCTGGACAACAAGGTAAAAGGTTTGGCTGTACAACCTCAAAAGAAGGGACGATTCTTGAAGTTTGCCAACAAGACTCTCTATCACAGGTCTACTCTAAAAGACCTTCAGCTCTCAGATGTTGATATAGGCTACTCGGAGGGACTGGAGGTGCAGTTCAACAGCAGAAACGGGAATGCTTCCATGAGCGTGAGCAAACAATGAAGCTACGAGTGGAAAATAAATAGCCGGTCTCCAAATACCTTAGAGCTGTTGCACGCGGAGAGCGCGCCGAGGCCTCAAAAGCCAGAGAGAACGAGTGCGCGGTCAAACTGAAGTGAAGAAGCATACTACAAGGGCAAAGCAGCCACAGACTACCCGCAAAGCCTTCACGTCCTTTGCAGGCGCCCAATTGCCAGGGCTTGTGGAATGTTGAGCCATCATTCTTTGGGGATGGATGCAGGGTCCACTAGCGGGAACTTAGCCTCTCGTTCAGCTTGGGGGTTTCTTGTGTGGCCTGGCTGCTGCATTTTCTTCTTTCACCAATCTCGCGCTGACGAAATCCTCATTTTCGGGATTAAAAGTTTTTGGTTGGGATGGCTGTCGTCGGTCTGCTGGTATGATAGATGCAGGCATCTTTCTCTTGAGTTCGCGTCGCTCGGTGCCTTCTCCGCCACTTCCTTGAATGCGGGCCACTTTCGTTTTCTTGATAGACGCAGCTGCTACATGCTACTGAAATGACTGTATATAGGTGCTTCGTGACACTTGGAATCACAGGGACCCATAGAACAATAACATGCAGTCCCTACTATCCCTGTTGTTCCATCACGTAGATCAGCTCTACAGCTGCAGCCCTGTCCTGGCCCGTAACACATCTACAGCGTCGTCATGCCTATTCTCCTTGGCCACCGAAAGGGGTGTTCGCCCATTTTCATCGGCAAGACTAGTATTTGCCTTTGTAGCTAACAACAAATCAACAATATGTGTGTGACCATTTGCTGCTGCCGAAAATATAGGAGATCGTTCAGCTGTGCTTTGCGAATTAAAGTTAGTATCCACTTATCTGCTTATAGAAAGTACTTACTTGGAGTGTTACAATATCACTGTTTTGCACTCTAGTATCACTGAGTATGACTACAAAAAGCGCAACACAACTAATAGCAACACCTCGTAATGAAATACGTCAAGTGCTTTGAGCCTATCGAGTCGGACCCTCAAATCCTCACCCAACTGATGCATCGTCTTGGTGTTCAGGAAACATTATGGTTCGAAGACGTTTTGGATTATAAGGAGGAGTCGCAGTAGCCTGCTCTGGCTCTTGTCGCCATACCCCCCGAGTCGCAAAATGATGAATTGTTGAAAGCGGTATTTGAGGCCAAGAGAACACCTGTAACCATTGACAATGTCAAGTTTCTTAGACAGACGATCGATAGTCGTGTGATCCTTAGCTTCCCAATCATGAGCCGCAATTATAGAGTATTCATATATCTCCTAGCCTACACGTGTCTCGTTTCTCCTCCTTTTCCCCTTTCACTTCCGGCAAGATACTGCGGAGTCTCTTAAGATTTTATCCTTATATAGTCATGAAGTGCAAACGCGCCACATCCCTAATCACCTGATTTGTCTTCTTGCTCCCCACTTGCTCCTTCGCTTCCATCAACGGAACGCTCCTTATCTTCCTACCTAGTTCGCCTTCTTACCCTTCACTCCCCCCTTCGCTTTTAAGAACGCAAAGGCGTTCATCGTCGCTACAGTACTTTGAAGCAGCAGCAGGCCTGGAATGACGAGCCAGATGGCGTTTAAGAAGATGAAATAGCCGTAGTAATAGAACGGCTCTGGTCGTGAATACGCCGTCTCCCGATAGGCTTCATCAAAGAACGAGGTCGACAAATACAGAATGTCTCCATATATCTGCCCGAAACTGATCGAAGCTTGCAGTGGGTGGCGAGCAGGATGGTCGATGGCGATGAAGTAAGCCGCTAGTATTGACAAGGGGCCCCAGAGAACGGTCGTGACCGTCTCCATGCAGACGGTGAAGGTGTCCGAGGTCAGGTAGCGCGAGTCTGAGAGCGCGTACTCCTTCCACATCTGGCCGAAAAGACCTGGGTCTGCGGCCAGAGTTGTGTGGTTGAACACGAAGTAGCCCTGCATAGGTACTCATTGTCAGTGTGGATTTTGGAGGGTCAACACGACACGCCTTGCTTAAGGCGCGAGAGAGGTTGAAGGAGAGCTCAGCTTAGACTTACCTCGACAGCTAGGTGGATGTAGCCGCAGAGAGCGAACCACATGGCTACGGCAAACTCCTGGCGCGGTAGCCCCTGGCCTCTGCGTGCGCGCGTGAGGGCATATGCCGCGGGCAGCAGGAAGGCAGCGACAAGCGTGGAAAAGTACACCAAGATGACGGGCGAGCTGAGGGTGTTCGCGGCGTAGTCTTTGGAATCCTGTTAGCATCCTGCTTGATTGACGTTTAATTGATTGATTGACCAACCTTTGATGATGGCTCCTACGGGGTAGAATGGGTGGAGCGCATGCTCGAGCTCGTCGGAGGACATGGGTGAGGCGTTATATCCGGCCATCTTAACAAACAGATTAATGTTCAGATTTGGAGTGTTGACGAGGCGCGGACGGGAAGCATGAAGATTTTTGAGAATAGTATGAGGAAGTAAGGGATGATGGTGGCACGCGGGCGTGTTCAAAAGTGTTTGCAGCTTTATATTGTTTTATACGATTGGTTGGTTGATTGAAAGAGCTTTCACTACCATATATTGATCGATATTAGGCGCATATCATGCCGAATACGAAGAGGGTTACATGGGCCCAAGTAACCCTCTTCGTATTCGGCATCGTCCAGTGGCACATACTGATCGCACCCATTTAAGGGGCCCTAACTACATAAATGCCACCTAACAGACTGATCCAAATTGACAAGTCTAATACTCATTTTCACCGGTATCTGCGAACAGCACAAGAAATTGATTCTTGTGCTGTTCGCAGACACCGGGGCCCCCTCCAAAAAGTATAAGTTGACTGTGAAGGCTGGCGAGGATCTCTCGGTGTATTCGACGGGAGACATGGATCTGAAGATGGTCGTGGCCCGCACGAAACTTCTTCGTTAACAACATGGGACACAAAGATAGTAAGCCTAGAGCTTCTGCATCACGATTGTGACCTTTCCATGTACAGGCAAGGTTGTTTATGCTAGTCAGTGTAGAAGGATGGTCCACTCCGAGTTTCTTCTTGCTTGTCTCCATTACTTGCACAAACAGCTCTTCAGCTACGCCCCATCGGCCTTGATACCAGAGCGTTGAGACCCAACCCAGCTTAGGAAGGCTGAAAAAGGCTCAATCATATAGCCTGAATGAGAGCAATTTAAATTAGGCTCCCTTTTACTATAAATAATCAATTCTGTATTTTTTTTGGGCTGTGAACGCTGATCGCTGAGTGCCTATTTCAAACTGTTTGTAAGGAAATCTCAGAAAGGTTGATGAAGACTCAATCATAAGAGTATAAGATTAGACGGCATGACTACGGAGTAGAGCAATTTAAATTAGGCTGCCGTTTAACTAAAAATAATCAACTATCTAAATATTAGTGGCTGTGACCGCTGATCGCTAAGTGCCAAGTGCCTGCGTCTGACTGCGTCTGACTGCGCCTAACTTCGCCTAACTGATCTACGGCACAGTGACGCCAACAGTGCGTGGCTCAGACTTCGGTTTCTAGATATCAGATTGATGCTGTTTGATTAATGCTGTTGTTGAAATTTCTATAAGCAGCTGAGGAATCCGGGTCTTCTAAGTTCCTCTAATCATCCTCAGCAACAAAGTTCACTTCACAGACAACTTTCAAGGACTTATTTACAAATCACACACTCCATTTTCCAATATGCATTTCACCGCTATCGCTACCGCGTTTGCCCTGGCTACTGTGGCACAAGCCTTCGTCGTTCCATCTACCGCAAACGGCGTCTATGCAGTCACCATTGGCGAGGACGGCAAAGAAGTTCATACTAAGCTCTCCGACTCTACCATCTCCGATATCCAGAGTATCGAACCTAACGACGTAACAACCGTCAGAGATCTTGGCGGCCTTGCACGTCGTGGAGATGAGCAAATCTGGTGCGGCTGTGGACACAATATGAACGCACTCCACACCGATAAAGCAGTTAATAAACTCTTAGGCCAATTGTGTATGCAGCCCTAATGGAATTTACTAGAGCAATATTGGCCATGAGCTAACCATTTCTTAACTTTGTAGCTGGATTTCATATAATTAAACCAAAAATGTCTTTCTATTCCATCGAATCCGACGTCGTTGCCTTCGCATGCAACCGGAACCCTAACAGCGGATCAGTTATTCTTCCTGATGGATATCGCAAAAATATTGGTCGTATTACAGGGACCTGCGGCCGATATATTGCTGGAGCTACACAGCTTGGTGATGATGGCTCAGCGTTGATTGTCGGATACGCACGGTGGAAAAAAGGCGATAATTTCTGCGCCGATGCGACTAGTTCGCCATCTAGCAGTTGCTAAGCTTGCCTGCATATGGTGCCTTGTGCAACGATCAGTTAACGGGGGTATATTATCTTATGTAGAATACCATAAGATCTAGAGTACAATACATAACTACCATTTACGCTCACACATCGACTACGTGCTATTATTTCTACCTCCGTAATGGGATTGTATCCTCTAGAGATAGTTGTCGACCACTCTACGAGAGGGTAGTGCAGAGGCCCGAGAGGAGCGGCCGCGAGGATAGCTAAAGAGAATCTAGAGCTGTGGTTTGCGTCGGCGTTTTAGGGTTTTGGGCACTCAGCTATTTGGAAGAGGGATGTCAGAAATGTAAGAACGGACTTGAAATTGGACAGGCTGTGAGCGACCGATGACAGACGACATCGAGATGCGACAGCAGATAAGAGCGAATTCAAAGAAGGTATAACAACAAGAGTTTACTTACAACAAGGACAGTCCGCATGCCTTATGGCGAGTTCTTCAATATATGTACGTGGAGAATTATACTGATGAACTGTCTGAATGTCTTGAGTCAGAAGGTATGCCCTCTTTTCCCTAGACACTGTCGTAGCTGTATACTGTGAAGCGGTTCGGATCCTTTTTTTGTGGGTGGAAGTGTGGGGGAAAATGTGGGGAAATCTAGACATTTGTAGACATGCCTCGGCCTCGGTACCCGAACCGCTCGTTTCCGTTAGTTTGAACTTCATACGTTCCAGAGCCCATACAATACAACACTACAGAAACCTTACAATATTCACTCTAGGCTACACACCTCTCGTTTTTTGTTCCCTAGATATAATGGCCAACGACGACCTCGCATTCTTTCAGTCCATCCCATGGTGTGCGTCCATCATTGACGACCCTAACTATGTGACATTTCACACAACCTCCCGTGTTCGGAAGGACAACACCCAGGATGCACTCCTTGGCGACATATTAAACACGGACAAAACAATTTCGGCATGCCTTTCACGATATAAGAAACCTGCAGATTCGACCGCGTCGATCGTAGAAGCCACGACTCTTCTTTCCCTTGAACCCGGACTCAATGGCTACCGGCACATCTGCCACGGGGGAATTGTCGCCACGATTCTCGATGAGGCTATGGGAATTCTGATTTCTCTGAGTAGAGACCGAGAAGCGCAGGTTGCAAGGGCTACAGGGAAACTAGTCGAAACGATGGACGAGCTTACGGCAGAATTAACTATCAAATATCTAAAGCCCGTCTCAACGCCTCAGACTGTCTGTGTTAAGGTCTGGTTTTCAAGGGTCGAGGGGCGCAAATTCTGGATGCAGGGGACTATAGAAGATAAATCGAGTACAGTTTTAGCTAGAGCCGAAGCTTTGTTTGTCCGGGTGAGAAAGGGGGTACTGTAGTACCCAGCTAATTCGAGCATGTGCTCAATAATTTCTGACAATTCATGCTACTTTTTGAGAAATTATTGCTTTGATATTCCTGCCCTGAATTTGTGGTGGGTGTTGTTCTGGAGAAGCTGATATCTTGCGGGGTCAATGGTGACAGTTCAAAGGCATAGAACCATGGAATATAATTAGATACGCTATAAGCTAATCGTTAACGAAAGCATAAATAGACTTGCAGCTTCTCTTTACTCCGTCTCGGCGTCGTGGCCGTTCACTGCACCCTCCTTTACCTTTCGCCACTCCCGCCGCCGCACGCCCGTCGAGAAGCCTTGGTACAGCCCGAGTGGGTGCTGTGCGGCGAGTGCAGCGAAATCCACTGCAGAGAGAGTGGGATAATAGACGCCGATGGCATATAAATCTGTATAGAGGAGCCGAGGCGGGATTTTGAATGAAGTTGGTCCAGGTGCGGGCGTAATAATAGTATCGCCTGTGGTGTGGGAGGTAGCGATGGGGGAGGTTTTCTTTGGGAGAAAAGGTGGTGTGGTCGTAGAGGCGGAAACTGCAACGAGGTAGGGCTGGGAATGGCCTGTACCCTCGGATATAGTTGGGAACAGGAAACCGGATACTGCATCTGGGGTTGCTACAATACAGAGCTGGCTCGAGACTGTAGGTGATGATGGTATGTTGGAATTGAAGTGTCTGCACATGTTAGTCTCATGGGATCGTACAATAAATTTGAAACATACCGATACACGCCCTCCAAATCGCCCTCAGCAATTCCTACACTCTGCCCATCAACCCAGTGCAGCATAGCTTTCCTCTTCGTACTCTCCGCACCAAGAATATCAACCCAGCCGAGCTCCACACTCCGCTCTACCTTTCCCAGAAACTCCTCCCACTTATCGTCACTTTCCTCATACGAAACCCGATACGCGACAAACCCAAACGTGTCAACCTCATCCCTTCCCAGCTCCCTCACCCACCCCTCCGCCTCCAACGGCAACGGCTCCTCAAACTGCGGCTGCACCTTCTTATACCCAAACTCACGATGCGTAACCGCCATCGGGGCCTTCATAAACCCCGGCACTTTCGTCGCCGCCTCATGCATCCTCCTGTGCTCACTCACCGCCGCCTGCACAACGGCGCGCATATCCGCCACGCGTTTGGCCTCGATGCCCGCATAAACACCATTAAGCCGCTTCCGCGATTTCTCGGACGTGTCGCCACCAACTAGGCGCTTGTCAACGCCGTGCGCAAAGTAGAAGCCGTCGGTACGGGCGCGGATGCTGATGTCGACGTCGAGGTATAGGTCGAAGAGAGTGTTGAGGATGAGCATGGCGTGGTGGTCGATGCGGACTGTGGTCTGGGTCTCGTTGATGGAGTGGCCCGACTGCAAGACGTCCAAGAAGTGTGCCTTCCATACCGTGTGGAGCGCTAGGAGTCGTCTGAATGCCCAAGCGCGAGCTTGACTCTCCATGAAGGCAAAGTGGTTACTGCATCTCCTTAGCCCTGCTCGATGGCATATATCAGCATAGGGCGGGGGGGAGGCTTACTGCATATACTCCTGCCATAGTTTGCTCAAACTCCATTCCAGTCTCTCCTCCCCCTTCTCATCCTGCATCGCATTGACAGCATCTTGGAATATATCCCACTCGCCCCAAATCCGATTAAACCCCTCCCTAAGACTCCCCTGTACATCCGGCCCCCGCAAATACTCAAAAACATCCACAACCAGCCGGATAATCGCAATCGCCTCCTCGATATTCTCCCTCTTATCCAGACCCCTCTCGCGCCACTCCACCTCCGTCACAGGCGCAATGCCAAACCAGACCTAACACCCCATCGTCAGCTCCAAATCGACACACGACCCCCCTAGAAAAACAACCCACCTTAGCCTTCACAACCCTAAAACTCCTCTCCACCTCCCTCCCCACCACCCCACGAACCACATCATCCAACCCACTCATCACGTGCGCAACCCTAATCATCACCGGCGGCGACACCCCGCTCGCCGCTATCCCCGGCACCAGCGCCAGCGAGGGCAGCTCCGAGAACGGCTTAGGCGCCCATTCCGCGTACGGGCGTGCGAGGCGCGCGATCTCTGGTGCGGGGAAGCGGGGGAGGGAGGAGGGGGCGCCGTTGGGGAGGTGGCCGGAGGTGGCGGAGCGGAGGAAGAGGTTGAGGGTTGGGAGCTCGAGGGGGGATGTTATTACTGNCCCAGAGGCCGATGAGGATGAGAGTGGAGAAGATGGCGACAATGATGGTAGCCAGGACGGCTAATATTTTGAGGAACATTGCGGTTTAAGTAGAAAATTGGACGTTTCTCACATTTGCAAAAATATAAATGTTAAGGTGATGTTGGATTTGTCGTTCCTGTGAAGAAAGATCCTGGAAACAAGCGCGCTTTTTGACAGTTCGGTCCGACTATCATGGTTGGTGCACGTCCCCCCCTTTAAAATATGGGGGAGACGACATGCTATTTTCATAAAATGCAGATTGTGGAATTAAAATCGTAGACGTATCGTTGAATTGTATAAACAGTATACTTGAAACAGCTGAGGCTGCTACATGGCTATAAATCGCACTTAAAACATACATTCATACAATTTCTGGCCCCTGAAATAAAACAATCCCAAAAATTCATAAAAAGGTATATACAAAATTATCTCCCAGCACAATCCTGCATCCCTAAATTGAAATAAAGAATGGCTTGTCCCCCTCCCCTTGCTTCACCCTCGCGCGCTGCACAATAGGATCCACACACGCGTTCCTGATGCGCTCCGTCGTCGCGGGGCTGTCGAGGTATAATATGCCGTCTTCGACCTCTGAAGATACTTGTCCTTGAAGTTGTAACGCATCGGCGGCGGGGCCAGTGTCTGGGGTGGTGGTAGTAGTGTCATCTGAGGCGCTGCTCGGCTCACTGGTCGCCAAAGATTCATCTGACTCCCCGCTCGTGGTTTCGCCGTTGCTTGCTTCACCATTGGTTGCCTCTCCATTCGAGGCATGGCCGTTAGTTGCCTCACCGTTAGTTGCTTCCTCAACAGCCACTTCCTTCTTCTCCTCCTCCTCCGCATGCCCATTCCCAAGCCCCTCCGCCACAAACCTCCTCGCCTCAACCCCCCACTGCCTCCGCCCTGCCCTTATCGCATCCCTAATAGCAAAGAACACCACACTCCCCAAAAACAACGGCGGCTCTCCCACCCCCCTACTCCTCCCAATAGTCCTCAGCTCCTTCCACTCCACCCCCTTCAGCAGACTAACATTAAACGTCTGCGGCACGTCCCTAAAGCCCGGGATCTTGTAGTTCCCCGGCCCGCGCGTGGCCAGCTGCCCAGCCATCGGTCCACCACCAAACCACAACGACTCCTCCATCGTGAAGAGCCCGACACCCTGCACGAAGGCGCCTTCAACCTGTCCGTAGTCGACGGAGGGGTTGATACTGCGACCGACGTCCATGAGTACGTCGGCACGGATGCACGTCCACGCGCCGGTGAGGGTATCGACCTCGACCTCAGCAGTGGCGACACCCTGCGTGAAGTAAAAGAACATCTTACCCTCGTTCTTGCCCCAAGTGTACCCAATCTCCGGAGTACGGTAGTAGCCCTGCGCGGATAGGTTGACGCGGGAGAAGTACGCGGCGTGGGCGAGTTGAGCCATGGTAGCCTCGGGGCCGAGCTGGGTCTTGAATGGGGCGAGGCGCTCGTTGAGCTGGGCGCAGGCATTGAAGATGGCATAGCCGTTGAGATCACTAGACGCACTGGCAGCGGTAGAGGAGGTGTTGGCGACGGTGTTGGTGCCGGTTTCAGAGATATGGACGCTCTCCAATGGGACACCGAGGGTCTCTGCAGCAATCATGCACATCTTAGTGTGCAAGCCCTGGCCCATCTCAGTGCCGCCGTGGGCGAGCAACACGGAACCATCGTGGTAGATGTGCACGAGGGCACCAGCTTGGTTGAGGAACAGCGCGGTGAAGGAGATACCGAATTTAGTCGGAACAATGGCTAGACCACGCTTGCGCCACTTGTGAGTTGCGTTAAACTCATCAACAGCGACGCGTCGCTCCTCATACTGTGAAGTCTTGCGGATCTGGTCGTACATCATCGGAATATGCCAGTCCTGCAGCGCCTGGTTGAAGTGAGTAATCTCCATAGGCTTGTACAGGTTGATCTCGCGCAGCTTCTCAGCTGGGATGCCGAGTCGGTCCGCTGCCTCCTCCATGTACGTCTCTGCAACAAAGAGGCCCTGGGGCCCACCGAAACCACGGAAGGCGGAATTGGACATGGTGTTAGTGCGCGCAATACGGCCACGTACGTTCACGTTCGGGATGGCGTAGCAGCCATCAATGTGGGAGAGCGCGCGCTCGCAGACAGCACCGCTGAGATCCTGCGTCCAGCCACCGTTGCAGACGACCTCAGCGTCGAGAGCCTGAAGCTTGCCGTCGCTGTTGATGGCGATCTTCCACTTTGTAAGGAAAGGATGGCGCTGGCCACTCGTCATCATATCTTCGTCACGGTTAAGCATGCAGCGCACTGGGCGGCCAGTCTTCTTCGCCGCGAGAGCCATGATGGAGCTCAGCTGCACCGAACGGGTTTCCTTGCCGCCGAAGCCGCCACCGAGACGCTTGACTCGGCAGACGATCTTGTTGTTGGCAACGTTGCAGACTTGTGCAGCATATGCTTGTCTGTGCCAGTTAGTACTGAGATATATCTGATTGAACGGGCTACTTACGTCTCTGTTGGGTTCTGCGTGCAAGCAAAAACCTCCATCTCGCCATCTTCCGGCTTCGGCACAGCGACACAGGCATTAGTCTCAAGGTAGAAATGCTCCTGGCCACCCATCCTGGTCGTGCCCTCAATGACATGATCAGCCTCCGCAAACGCCTTCTCGGTATCCCCAGTCTTGATGAACCTGACCTGCTCAAAGTAGCTCTCCTTCTCGATAGCCTCCTCGATAGTATATATAGCAGGCAGTTCTTCATACTGCACCTTGACCGCTCTCGCACCCGCAGCAGCCTCGTTTGCCGTACTGGCAAGGATAACACCAATAGGCTGACCGCAAGTAAAGACCTCATCCACAGCGAAGAACACCTCATCCCTCACTGGTGCACCCCACCAGTTTGCCTCTGGACTAGGCATATCCGTATGATCCAGATAGTCCACGACACCCGGCAGCTCCAGAGCCGCCTCTGTGTCAACAGATATGAGCTTTGCTCGCGCCTTCGTCGAAAGGACCAAACACCCGTACAGCTCATTCCTCTGTACCGGGATATCATCAGTATATTGCGCCTGGCCCGTACACTGCTTGAGCGCGGCAACATGCGGCTGCGCGCGACCCATGATCATCTTCTCATACGCAGCTGTAGCGTCGTGGTCCTGCTCACCGCGGGAGATCTCACGCTCGATCTCACCAACGGCCTCCAGGTCCGCGGCGTCATTGCCAAGCTTGATGAGCACTTCGTGGTAGAAGCGGTAGAAGAAGCTCATTGCTAGTGTCTTACGGTAGGTCGCCATTCCACCGGGAACGCCGAACTTGAGATCGAAGTCCTGCTCGAGGGCGCCCATGACGCCTTCAAGCGTTGCCGGGTCTGTCCACTTCTTGCCAATGAGGAAAGTGTCCGCCTTCTTCGCTGAAATGGTGAGAGGCGCCATTCCACCGTAGACGAGGTTGGCACTCTCGACCTCATGGGTCTCGCTAAGCTTGACTCGCAGAGCAGCAGTGACGATGGCAATATCATCATCCTTCCTCTTCGCCTGTTTATACGAACTGGTAAACTCATTCGTCGCTGTGACGGGAATCCGAAGACTGGCGATGATAGCGCCCGCCGGGAGCGCAGTGGTACGATACGACTTGAAGAACTCCGTCATCGGGATCTCCGTGTCCTCCTCGAGCGTTTTCGCCACCAAAATCGCATTCGCAGCGACGAGCACAGGGTTCAAATCACTGATCGGACTAGCCGTCGCCAGATTACCCGCCGGCGTCCCAACATTCCTAATTTGCCTTCCGGCAAAGTACTGCAGCTGCCTATGCATATTCGTAAACACTTGTCCCTTCTCAGGTCCATAATGCTCAACAGCCTTCAGCGCAATAGCTTCTAGGTCCGTCAGCGTGATGTTCCCACCAATCTCCAGATGATCATCGTGGAACTCAAACTTTCGCAGTTCCGGGATATCACCGACGAACACCGAAGCCGAGTACTGCATAGCCTTGAACTTGATCTCGATCTGCGTCTCGCTGCTACCACCAATAATCTTGGCAGACGGCAACGCCTTCTTGATGCGCAGGAGTTGGTCCACGGTGACGGGGCGGTACCAGCGCTTCCGCTTGTTGCCAAACGTCAACGGCTTGAACTCGTACTTGGTGAGGGCGGGCGGGAAGATGAGTTGGGTGTCGGGGTTGTACTCGATGAACCCTGGCGGCGTGAAGCGCTTGATCGGCTGGTCGTCGTCGGAAGGCTTGCTCTGGCAGCATCCGCCACCTCCTTCCTTCTCCATGCAGCATCCGCCACCGCCGTTAGTCTTGGCCTTTGCACATCCAGTCTCGGCGCTGAATGTACGCGCCGCTTCTAGGATAGGCCGGTACCCCGTGCAGCGGCACAGGTTGCCATCAAAGGCTTCCTCGATGGAATGCTCAGAGGGTTGATCTTCATTCCTCAGCAGCGCATAGAGACTCATCACAATACCAGGAGTGCAGAACTGTCGTCGCATTAGCCATTCCCCTATTTGTCTCGCACACCAGAAAAGGAGAAACTTACCCCGCACTGACTCCCATTCCCCTTCGCAATGCGCTCCTGCACACTATGCGGCCTCTCGACATTCCCGATTCCCTCCACCGTAATGACATGCTTACCATCCACACTCACAAGCGGTGCCAGACACGCATTTACGCTGGCGTGGTAAATCTTCTTCGTCGTAGGATTCCATTGGCTAACAACGACGGTGCACGCGCCACACCCGCCCTCAGAGCACCCCAGCTTGGTGCCCGTGAGCCCGATGCCGCGGAGGTACTCGAGCAGGGTGATCTCCGGGTCGATGCTGTCGAGGTTGACGCGCGTGCCGTTGAGGAAGAAGCGGAGGGTCGTGTCGTAGAAGGAGGTCACCTCGGCGAGGTTTGTGGATGCCTCGGCGGGGGCGGCTGGGGTGGGAGAGACGGCACTGGGCGCCATGGTTGATAAGAGGTTGGGATAGTAGTTGGTGTTGATGGTGACTTGCCCGCGTCAGGCGTTGAAGGGTGCAGTCTCACTCGGCTGACAAAGCAAGGGCGAGAGTAAGAGTGAGACACGAGGGTATCACGAAGGGACAACGAAGGGCTGGGGGTATATATATAGATACAAGTGCATCAGAACTGGTGATATGAGAGGGTGAGGAGCATGCTGGACGCAATTGATATATGTATAAAATGGGGAAATAAGAAGAATGAGGGGAACGGAGATATTAGGGAAGAGAAGAAGGAGAATAGTTTTAGTCTTTTGGTTGATAATGAGGGGTGGAGAGAGAGGAGTAGTTAGTTTTTGATAGCATTGCCTTGCCACTTTCGGTGTGGGGAGAGCTCCGATAAGATATGCGGCGCGATAAAGTACAAGGCGGCGACCTCCGACTTGTACCCTTGCCTGAAGTGTTCTAGCGTGAATGTCACGTGCTTGTGTAGTAATTGAGTCGCGTGTATTGGTCTCCCCAACGACAAGGTAAGAAATGAGAAGTGAGAAGGGGGAGACGACAAACGAAAGACTCATTTTTGAGGATATACACTGAGACTGTGGCCCTACTTCTCGCATAATCAGTCTTCGATCGTCCGCATTCGATTCGTAAGTTTTTCCAGGACAGAACGACCAAGACTAACGTGAGCTGTCTGCTCTTCCCAGGGGATATCCCGTTGCTCTTCGTCCCTGAATGTCGTATTTGCCAACCATGACTGGCGCAGGTATTCTTCCCGTTCCGCAGGATCCTTGCCGATCTCCGCCACAGCCCCTACATATTTGATAATCACAGCATTGAGGAGAAGACGGCACACTCGGCCGTTGCCGTCCTCGAACGGATGGATGCACACAAACCCCGTGGAAAGTCGGCAAGCTAGGTCGATAGCGTCGATTTCCCCGGTCTCCTCCGCTAACTTTATTCCCTCGTTGTGCTCAGCGACGAGGTTTCTCATAAATAGCTTGACGGATTTGCCGCGGACGAATTTCGATGAGAAGAGCGGGACCTGCTTCCGCTCGGGGATGGGCTGGTGCGGTTTTAGCCGCTTGCAGTCCTTCACTCGGCTTTCGTATTCTTCGTCTGTTTCAGGACGTAGTCCATGGCTTGCTCCCTCGTCGGACTCTCTGTAAATGCCTCCCGACGCTTCATGCTCCGAGAAGCGCATGAGGATTCGATGTGTCTCCTTTATGATATCCTCATCAAGAGGAATATCTTGCAGCACGATCGTTTCCAAGAGGTATTTCGCAGCTAATGCATGCTGAACGATCTCATGTCTTGAGCGTAGGACAGATTGGATGTCGGTAGCACGGCCACTCGTAGAGAGAGTCTCAAGCTCCTGTGCGTATTCATCCAATCTCTCGTCGACATCTTCAACTCTTGGTGTCTGGCCGTTGAAAACTTGGCGGCAATACCGATCTGTAATTCCCAGAGCCCCACCTACCACCTCGATGGCATTGCTGCCAAATATCACATCCGTGAGTCCAGAGATTATACCTTCTGGTATCTGTTTAAAAGGTGGTCCGCATTCTTTTGTCTGGGTCAGTTCCTGGCGCAGTCCTGACTGCCTTTTGGACGTCGACGCCATCTTTCATCTTTGCAGCGACTGATATTTTGTAAGGTCGGGTATGTACTATGTTGGCGGCATGTGGAGAACTGGGTGTTCGTAAAAATTATAGTATATTTTTGGTTACTGAAGGTTTATTAGAGGTCAGCAGGAGTTTATGTGACAATATCGTATGAAATAAATTGTAACTGAACCCTTGACTATTAATTTCTGGTAAGCTTAATTCCACGCCACAATTAATATCATATCGTACCATCACTAAACCAGGCACTAAAGATGTAAAATGTAAAATTGGAAGGTGCGAGATGCAAAAATACAGATTGTGAGATTTATGTAGTAATAAGGAAGGAGCTATCTACCTACTATCTTAACATTTCTATGTCTTCGATCCACTGGTAGGGCCTCTAATTAGCCACGAAACGCAGGCTCAACCTTGCTGAGACTATAAGTTTTCTCGCTATTGCCTCGTCCCTCAACCCCGACATGCGAAAGTAACTAATTATTGCCATCGCTCGATGAGGCTATTCTTGCGAGTTTGTCAATGAGTAATAGTAACAGGCATAGAATCACGTGATCTAGAAATGGAGACTCTACGAATCACGTTATTCACCGCCCCACAAATCGAGCGTCCCGCGTTCCCACATTTCCCACATTTCCCACACTTCCCACACCTTGTCCCACCCACACCGCCCACTTTTGCCAGTGTTTCCACATAACTTTCCGCGTTGTCGTTGTCAGCGATTCTGCCACGAATTCTGCCACACGCACGTGCTAAATGGAGATACCGCTGTATACTCTGTAGAGAGAAGCGAGGATTTCATTTTCATAGAGGGCTAAAGAGTAGAAGTATAACTGTTAGCATATATATATATATACTATCCTTCACTTCTTACTAAAATTCCCGATTCCCTACAGTAGATTGCCCTGCAGAAGAAGAAGAAGATATCTTCCGGCATGTACAGTACCATGTAAAAAAGGTACGAGTGTGGCAAACCAAGACATCGCACGCGACCTCTCTCCACTTGCGGTTGCTTGTCCGATGCTGTTTGCGCCGTAACTGAGGTTAGTAGGGATCGCACGGTTAGAAGACGGCTAAACCACTTTACTCTGTACTGTATGCTATATGCAGTGCCGTATTGCAGTAGCAGAAAGCCAATGTTTGTTGGAACTACTGTATACTATAGTATATCTATAGTAGTAATATACTACCGAGTATTGCAGTGACGGCAGTGAGCACAGTCCGCGCATTTAGCTGCCCACGTTGTCGCATTCTGAACTATAACTGGGCGATAGATCTAGGCACTTGCATCGGCCTCGGCCAAGGACTGCATGCCAGCCCTGTCTGGCACGGTACTAGCTAGTATCTAGTGTATCTAGGGTATCTAGTGTCGTCAACAGATGCGCAGTGTCCATGCTCACGCCTTAGTTCTGTGGAGTCATGGAGACAGAAACGGAGACCATATGGAGACGGAGTCAGAAACGGAGACAGGATGGAGACGGGGACGAAGCCGGAGACAGCGACAGGATGGAGCCAGCATCAAGTATGGAGACGGTTACGAGTAAATACGACTCTGCTCACTCTACGCGCCCTACGCTGCAGCAAAATATCCCCTTCTCCCCTTCTCCTCCCCTTCTTACCGATAAGCGGAGGCGGCAGAATGGAAAGAATGGCTAAAGCGGTGGCACAGACTCCGCCGCCGGCAGAATTGTGGTTTACTGAGTGGGCCTCCTCCACACACCGACACCGAAACGTGACCGTGCACGTGAATTTTGCCAGCATTTGCCAGCATTTGCTGCTCTGTCGTCATCATGATTCTACAGCACGGCAGGGAAACTGCACAGCCTCAATATATTAAATACCACTACAATCGCTCTCTGTAGCATCTATAATACACCGAATAAAATATCTATCCATCAAAAATACCCCGCCCCTCTCGCACAGCTGAAAAATGAAACCCCCAAAATAAAAATCCAATATTGCTGTTACTGTACAGTTAGTTAGTTGGTTCCTTATCGTCCAACAGCCACGCCGAGATTCTCCCAACCCCACTACCCAAACCGTCTTAGCCCCTGTTTGGCGTAGATTAGCCGATCAAGGGTCAAGGGCGCAAGTACAGCAAGTACCAACTAACTATCCACGCTGAACAAGGGTCCCCACGCCCCAGCCGCCGACGAAAGCCCTCCGCAACATCTCTCCCCGGCCGCCGCTGGCAAACACAAACTCCCAATCGAATAACTTCATCCTCTCTTTCTTCTCTCCCTCTTCCTCCTCTGCACCCTTCTTTCTGATCTACCACCACCACAACCACCACAGCTGCTTCAATGAAGTATGGCCAAGCTCTTTACGAGCGCAGCGTCCCTCAATGGGCGCCTTGTATGTTCCCCCCCGCTGTCCAATCCCCACTTCAACAACCCCATGACAACCACAACGACCGAGAAAAGCCCCAACTAACCTCCCCTCTCACCCACCAGATAACATCGACTACAACGAGCTCAAGACTCTCATCAAGACGCACACCACCCCGCCCCCAGGCTCGTCGCACTCCAACAGCAGCCAGCCGGTCGTGATACCCGGCCAGACCGACGAGGCGCTATCGAGCTTCGAGGCACGATTTGCGAGGGAGCTAGGGGCGCAACATGCGAGGGTTGACTTGTTCGTGAGGAGCAAGGCGGATGAGTTTCGGAGGCGATTGAGTGAGTGCTTCTACTTTCTTTTTTGGTTTCCAGGATCGGTGAATTGGGACAGGGGTGGTGGTGGTGGTATGGGGAGGGTGGTTGATAAAGGAATTGAGGTGGCAGATAAGGGGTTGGGGACTGGAAAGTGGAAATTGCGTGTTGGACGAGGCTGACAGAGTGGAATAGGCGACTATGAACAGAAGCTAAACCGACTCATTGCTCGTGGAGACCCGGAGAGTGGGGGGATAATGACGGCGCGGAGGAGGGAGAGATTGGCAAGGTTGGAGACGAGGGTTTTACGGTTTGTCTTTCCCCTGGTGATCTATGATGATAGGCAGTGGCTATGGGCAGTGGTGATGTACAAGAATACTGGCAATTGCCCAATGGACGATGGAAATGGACGAGAACATTGGGCAATTGGCAATGACTCAACACTGGTCATAGCCAACATACAACAACACATACACACGAACAACACTAACAACCAAACAGCTGCACAGACGACATCCGCAACCTCGACCGCTTCATCCAAGCCCAACGCATCGGCTTCCAAAAGATCCTCAAGAAATACCGCAAATGGACCGGCTCCCCCACCCTCCCCCGCCTCACCGACCCCTTCCTCTCCCCCACAACCTCCTTCACGCACCTCTCCCTCCTCCCCCTCCTCACCGCCTTCACCAACCTCAGCTCCCGCATCCAGCTCTTCTCCCCCCCACCCTCCTCCTCCAGCACGCCCCTCACCCTCTCCCGCCGCTCCTCCCAGCCCCTCCCCCACTCCCCCATCCCCGCACGCAACAAAGCCGTCCAGACAGCCGCATACTGGAACGAATACGACTACCCCAGCGACGGCGGCGGCGCCGACGAACCCTACACCATCGCCTTCGACGCCGACGACGAGACCTTCCCCGGCCAACAGCGCATCTCCCGCGCCCTCGCCTACCTCGGCGAGAAAACCGCTGAGCTAGGCCTCTGGCGCCCCTCCTCCTCAGGCACAACTCCCACCAAGGGCGAGCGCCGCGCCCTACTCGGCAGCCGCGCCTCAGACGGCGAGACGGGGGACGACGACATTGAAGCCTTTGACGCGGACGGCTTCCCGCTCGGCTACGAAACGCACTACGCCACCTTCCCGTCCATCGCCACGCAGCGCCTCACCGCGCAGCGGAGCAGATTGCTCCTCCTCGCGCTGGTGGCGTGCTATATCTCCTCCGCGCTGCTGTTGGGGATCAGCGGCATCCTGGTCGCGACGGGGAGGAACAGGTTGAGGGCCGAGGTTGATGCGGGGGTTATTGCGGGGGTTGTGGCGGCGCTGGGGTTCGTGGGCGTGGGTGTCCGTGTTGGGGCGCTGAGGTGGGAGGAGGCGGGGGTGTGGGAGAGGATTGGGGTGGTGGTTGGGTTTGTCGGGGGGTGCTTGGTGGGTGGAGGGTTGTTGGTGGGTGTTATGGGGAAATAACGAGATGATGGGAGGTGGCTTTGCTTTGATATTTGGAGTTTTTGCGCGGTTATTTTGCTTTTGGGCAGCGGGAGCGCGAAGACGGTGGGGTTTTTGTCTTTTTTAGAGGACCGGGCGGAGGTGCGATGAGTGTACATACGACTGCACGCCACGCCACGATATGACGACGATAGATACTGAGGGAGCACACCGCTACTGGGCGTTTCGTTTGGATACCTGTTCTTTTTAGCGATGAGGAGAGGAGGAAGAAGATGATGATGGGGGATCTGGCGGGGAGGAGGAGGGGATGTAGTATACCGAGCTTGCGATAGATGAGTTAGAGCGATCTGATAGGGGGTGTATATCATGAATTGAGATGTTAGATATTAACTGAATGACTATCTGGTGGTGAGGAAATGTGATGTGTGAAGGTTAGAAGGGGGGCTTGGGAGGTGCCGATGATAGAGGGAGGGTACTTGGGGATTCGAGGTTTTGGAAATATATCAATATATTCTATCTGTGAGTCGGAGGAAAAGAGTTCTTACTTTTACCGCTCGAGCTCTGTACTTGTTTCTTACCTCCAACTACTTCAGATTCTCTGCGCATATCCTTTTAATTGCCGAGTTTTGCTGCATTTCTCTTCAAGCTCTATCTGGCTGTTTTACTTCTTCGACTCTATCGTGGTCGTGAACGCCGAGGGCTACCATCCGTCCTGCCGTTGCCAGTGAGAGACTTTCCAGATCAAAGTGTGGGCAACCTCAGTCCAGCAAGTTCAGTCAACCCCAGAAACCCAACAGGTATGTGGCGGGTTTGCTAGAGGTCGCTCCTCTGAATCTCGCTCACCACCTCACTTCACTTCTGGTCGCCTCTTCACCCCTCATATTCGTTTGGGTTGAGAACACTCCGCTAACACTGCCCAGACAGTTACCAGTTTGCTCGGGGGTTTCGTAGGGGTTCCCGGAGTTGACGGACATGTGGGAGTGGGCGGGGGAGTTGATGTCGAGCGCGTGGAAGTTTCCTAGATCGAGGGATTCTTCGCGATCGCCGCCGGGGGTGGGGGATACCTCGGGGATTTCTGAGATGCTTCGAGCGGGGAGGGATTC
Source organism: Pseudogymnoascus sp. BL308 (assembly GCA_001630595.1). Classification (NCBI taxonomy): domain Eukaryota; kingdom Fungi; phylum Ascomycota; class Leotiomycetes; order Thelebolales; family Thelebolaceae; genus Pseudogymnoascus; species Pseudogymnoascus sp. BL308. Next base: position 65,332 of record LMYD01000647.1, read on the forward strand.
AGAGAAGCGAGATGCCACGGGGTTATCTGAGACGCTTCGAAAAGGGCGGGAGCTAGAGAAGGGAGATATCCCGGAGGTTCCTGAGGCGCTTCCAATGGGGGATTCTTCTTCTTGGGCTTCGCGGAGGGAGCTCGGGAAGGGATATCCTTGGGGGCTTCTTTGGACATTTCGAACGGGAAGTTCTTCTCCCTCGGCATCGGGGAGTGAGCCCGAAATGGGAGATTCTTGGGGGATCTCAGAGCCGCTTCGAACAGCGGAATATTCGCTGTTAGGACAAGGCGAGTCCAGTGGGCTTGTCTTGGACCCCCTCCTGAAGCTTCGGAAGCTGAAGCGGGGTCGTTTCGGTGGAGGAGCGCCTTCACTGGGGCTGCCGCTGCCGTCTCTGGAAAAAATGGAGCGGAGTCTGCGTTTCTGAGGCTGAGTGAGGATAGGTCGGACAGAGGGGGGGATGTTTATTTACCATTGTCTGACTCTACGGAGGTGTGCTTCTTTCAGGGGTAACTGGTTGGTGGTCCGTGGTATCAGTAGATGTGCTGGCTGGTAACAAACACGTTTAATTTGATATAAAAGCTGTTGATGGCGAGTATGGATAGTTGATGTTCATAATTGAGGCTCACGTCCAAATAAACTAAGTGTCAAGGAGTGAAAGCCGGGGCTACTATGAAAGACCTGGGACGGCAGGAGCGAGTTTGATAACTTCATATTTTGGAAAGACCAACCCTTCTGACGTTTGACACAAATATGGAAGTCGCGCCTGTAGGATCGTGCTTGCCAGAATTATGAAGCTTTCTAATAATCTCACCACTTTGAAGTTAACAAGTAGGGAAACAGATATGAGGCTTAAATAATTAATGAGTAATATTGGCTAACAACTATAAAGGCTCCCTCCTTTTCTTTATGGCGATAACTCAGCAACTGCTCACAGAGGCTTGGATTGCCCAGCACGTAGAGCTGTGGTCCTGCGACACATACGCTTGTGGGTGCCAATCGCCCCATCAATGAGCATGAAACACTGCGCCCTCGCCGAGATCATTTTTTCGCGGATGGACCAAAGCTATCTCTCCCGTGGCGGTGGGTTCAACAGTATAACTGCGAGAGCCAGCATCAAGGGCGCGCTCCTACTTTCCGCCAATGATGATGGGAAGAGATCAGGGGCGCCAAATCCGACGTCGCCCCTTACCCCTGAGCAACAGCAACAGCAACAGCAACAACGACACTACGACAGTGACAGCGCCCAACGGTAACGAGATCACGTCGGCGACAGCATCCGACGGTAGCAAAACAGGCAGCATCAAGAAGAGTCATAACGAACGCCATAGCTCAGAGCCCACCGTCCATCAGACGAGCCCTTATCTAGATTGTGCCAATCGTTCTCCATAAACCAAAAGTTTATCATTGCTTGAATCCTGTTTAACAGAATCTTCTCCTGCATAGCCTTGCCAGCATGTACTATATCCAAACTCGAGCTCCCATTACCGATCTCGCAGAGTACCACTGGGCTATAGCATTGTTCTTCGATTATAGTGATTATGGCAGAATGTGAAGACGCTACTATTTACATTTCTCACTTCCCCCCACCTCAGCCTTACAATCTCACTTCCAACGCACCCTACCCCACCGCAGCTCAAGAATCCTCCTCAGCCACCAGCTCAGCTCCTCCTCCTCCCCCTCCCAACACATCACCAAACTAACCACCTACCGTAACTCCTCTCCCCCCAAGCCCCCAACAGCCGATATCCACACAACTATTCAACCACGTCCCTTTCTCTATTAAGCTCCAGGATAATGACAACGACAACAACGACAGCGAGAAAGACAATAGCAACAGACAACACCAACACGCACGGCTTTAGGGGTATAGAAGATACGTTGTAGATCTTCCATGCGGTGGGTCGCGGGGAGCTTATAGAAATAGGAGCGGCGGCTGAGAAAGGGGGTCGGTGGTAAGAATGGGCCGGTATTGGTGAGAAAGGGGTAATGGTGACAAGACCACAGCGACAGCAACAACCCATACCAACTACGATGTCACTGGATCCTGTTTTGGCCACGCTTCAGTGACAGATTAGAATCAATCCTAGACTTACCCAACTTCCAAGCTAAATATATGACCGAGAATGAAGCGTGTGAAGTTGGTGGACACTCCTACCCCTCGCCCACGTCGGCTTTAAGTTGCTTGTCCCAGTAAAGGATGACGACTCCTGTAAGCCCAACCCAGCTTTATTCTACCTTTTAACTTGGATGAAGATAGAACAAATTTAGAGCTTAACAAGGGCATCGAGTCTACTGTCTTTCTCAGCTGTAGTAATGTAAAGTATGTCTCCACATCAAATCGGGATCTCGTAGACACGGAACACAAGCGTAAGAAGTGACAGGACATGCAATACACAGAATAAAATCACCCAAAGAAGAAATACAGTGTGTGCATTACTCTATATCTACTCCCCTCTATCCACACGGCCTCTCCTTCCCGGCCAGTCAAGCCATACCATCTCCCAACGCCTCCAAAAACAATGCCCGCTCACACTACTCTCCACCCTCAAAACTTATTCACCCCCAAAAAAATAACAAAAAAGGAAAAGGTAAGGTATGTATGACACGGTACTATACAGTACAATAATACTGTTATGTATAAAGTGTATGTAGAAGCTCAAATATTCGAGATGAGCATAGCCCCATAGCCGACGGTGATGACGACGAGCAGAGTGAGGACGCTGGATGGGACACCACGGCTGATGAAGTGTTTTACTTGTAGATAGCGTTGGCCAGTTTGGGAGTCTTCCATCATAATAGCAGCTGCTGTGCGTTAGCTCTCATCCATGCAATGTCCGCAAATAAATGGGGCAGGGAGGAAAGGGAAAAATAAGGGAGAGGCTTACTCATATTCGGGAACCCACTGGTGGGCAATCCCATCGCAGCACTACACATCAGTGCCCCTCCCATAACCAGCAGATTCGGATGCGGGTTCTCCATCCCGATGCCCACACTGTGCACAAGCGGTAGGATAATCAGTGCCGCGACGGTATGGCTGATAAACGTCGCGACCACGAGGATCAGAGTCGCAAACACCACGAGGACAGAGTAGAGACTCAGACCCTCGACGGCCGAGGTGATTGATCCAGCGATGGTGTGGAGGAGACCGGAGGAGTTGACTGCTTTACCGAGGGCGAGACCGCCGGCGGCGAGGATGATGATGGTCCAGAGGAAGTTATTGAAGTCTTCCTTTGTGAGGATTCCTGTTCCGAAGAATAGGACGAGAGGAATTATGGCTACAACGCCCATGTCGCCCAGGATATGCTCGAGCTGGTGGGACACACACCAGAGGATGATGGTAGCGAGGGTAACGAGGGAGATGAACCACTGGATCCCGGAGAACGGGTCTTTGACGGGCCGCACAGGGACGATAGTCGTGCCTTTGCCCGGCTTGAAGGACACGAGGAGGAGGATCCAGATTAGTATCAGGGAGATGATACCGACAGGGATGGCGATGAAGAACCAGATTGCCCACGAGGGTTGCGGGGACATGATGGCGAGGGCGATGATGTTCTGTGGTGATGCGATGGGGGAGAGCATGCCGCCTACGTTTGAGGCGAGTGCGATTCCCAAGATGAGTGCTTTGGACATGTTTGAGTCCGAGGGGAGGTTGCGGAGCATAGGCTGGATGATGGAGAAGCACAGGACGGGCGCGGCGACGTTGGAGATCCACATTGAAGCAAACGCGGCGACGAACATGTTCGTGACGAGGACGGTGCGGGGGCGCGTTCCGGCCTTGGCGAGCACGAAGGTGGCGATGCGTTTGGCGATGTCATATTTGGAGAGGGCGGCGGCGATGGTGAAGCCGCCCAGGAGGAGCATGATGACGGGGGTCCACATAGCGCCGAAGATGTAGGAAGCGGCTGCTTTGGCGCCGAGCCGCTGGTGGGGTTTCTCGTCGGCGCGAACTACGCGGAGGATAACGCAGAGGAAGGGGATGATGAGGGAGGTGACGAAGAGGGGGATGGCTTCGGTGGCCCAGAGGAGACTGACGAAGACAAGCATGGCGAGGCAGTTTTGCTGCTCGGTCTTTTCCATGATGGGGACGAAGAGGAGAACGAAGAAGACGGTGATAATTAGGACGAGTACGAGCATGGTGCTGCTGAACAGCCATGCGGGGTAGTACAAGCGTCCCACAGGCGTGTTGATCTCCTTCAAATCCGCCAGACCCTCATCGTCGCCCTGGAGGCGCGCGTGGGTCGGGTCAGTGTCGGCACCTAGCAGTGTCCGACGGATTCCCATGTTCGCGGCCTGGGCTTTGCGCTCGATACCGATCATCTCACGCCAGACGGTGTTGCGCTCCCAGACGACGTGTTCGCGCAGGTGCAGACGGAGTTCCTTCTTCGCCAGGGCGATGTCGCCCGCTGTGACGACATCGGCGTAGATGTTCTCCATGCGTGCGATGTTCTCCTCCACGTGCTTAATAGTCGACGGGCGGAAGACGTACGACGGCGCGACGGTCTGGCTCATGTACTTGTCCCTGAGGTTGCGGTCGAGGATTTTATCGAACTTCTTGAGGACCTTGCGGAAACCAGTCTGGTTGAGCTGGATGAACGACTTGAGCTCGCACAGCTGCACGTACAAGCTGACGGTGTTCTTCTTCAGCGAGATGCCCGACGAGTAGTACAGCGAGAAGGCCTCGTCGGCGTAGTCATCGTAGGCGGCGATGCTGCTGCGCCTGTTCAACTCCGTCGTGGAATTCCACATCTCGTCTCCGCCCTGCGACCCGCCCGCATCGGACGGCGCGGTCACCGACCGCCTGACCCCCGGCTTCCGCTTGTTCAGCGCCGTCTCCTCATCGTCATCATCATCGCTATCATCGGCATCATCCGTCATAGACCTCGTCGTCGTACTGGCCGGCCTCACATTCCTCGCTGTGTTCCCTTTGTGAAAGCTACTAGCCCGTCTCCCGCGCCCGTCCGCCGGCGGTTCAATCGGTCCCTCCATGCCATTGTCCTGTATCTCGGCATCGTATTCCTCCTGCTGCGCGAGCAGCTCAGAGATCTCGCTGAAGATCTCGAGCTCCTTGATCTGGTAGAAGCTGCTGATCTTCTCGAGCTCGACGTCGAGGGCGCGCGTGAAGATCTGGTCGGGGTCGACGTTTGTGGCGAGGAGGGGGGATGCCTCGGCGTCTGTGGGGGCATGTTGGCGGTTTGCGTTTTTCTCGAGCTGGTATATTCTGTTTGTGTGGTATTAGCAAACTATGTCTCCCTCTCTCTCCCTCCCTCGACCCCGTATCCGAGTCCAAGGTGCTCGTATCGGGCTGCACTTACAATTTCTTGAGATTGCTGTATGCGATGTAATGGCTGCTCCAATCCGGCACCGCATTGAACTGTATACTATGCGAGAACTTCATCTCGAACTCCTCCTCTCGCCTCGCGAGCTTCTCAACCCTCTTGGCAAGCCGTTTCGCCTCGCGGGCCTCGAAGTCGGTGGTTTGATTGAGGGCGTTGAAGTCTGTGAGCTCGTACGCATCAGATTGGCCCTCGTTGCGGCTGTGATACTCGTTCGCGTTGGTGTTTCCGCTCTGGTTCTGTTTCTCGGTGTTGGTGCGCGCTGATAGAGGAGGGATGGTCCCTCCTGTCGCCAGTTTCGCGGTTTGGAGAGAGGGGATCAAGCTTCAGAGTTGTGGTCCCGCAGTCGGGTTGTTCCCTTTTCCCAGCGACGAATCGGCGGGATATAGTGTCGGGAGAGTGGGGATTTGCGTCGTTGAGGAGGTTGAGGTTGTCGTCGACAATTGCAAGTGCGTCAGAGGTGCGGGATTGTGTAATTGTAGTGTACTTTCCTGATACCCTTCTCGAATCAGACATTGGTCGTGCCTTGGGAGGCTGCGGGCTGGGAGTGGGCTGGGTGTGGAATATGGGCGTCGTGATTCGGCAATAGGAGTTAGTGGTGGGTTAGTGGTTGGTTAGTGGTAGTTTGCAGTACATAATGGTGGGCTGGGCGGGGACTGGGCGGCTGGTCGACGATGGGCGGCGAAGGTGGTGTGGCCAGGCTGCACGCCGACTCCACGCCGACAAGGGTTCCTCACTCTAAGGCCCCTACCAGCTGCAACATGCACATATTCCGCTGCAGCCACCACGACCACCACCCACAACCCACACGCTACAATTCAGCCGCCACCACAACCCCAACTCCCTATCCCAACTCTTCCTTCCAGCACGTGGGGAGTCTCGTGAGAGGCTCATGTGCAGTCGTCTATATTTATATTTGCTTATTGCTTACAGGATTGTGGGGGATAGACGGTAACTGTACATACTAGGTAATACATGCGATTCTGGCCGAAAATACTTCACAACGCTCATGGGATTTCATCTAGGCGGCAGCTTCACACAGGGAGCTTCAGGTTCGAGCTCCAGGCTGCAGATTCCGGGTTGGGCTATGTGCTACCTATATGCGTGTCCAAATGCATCTATTGATGGCTGCTTTTCATCGCTCTGGGGAGTACCACGTGTCTGAAACAGGCAGCATGTCGTGACCCTCTCAGCCCTCTATCTCCCGACGGTAACTACGAGCCAGTGCCGTTTCCTTCTTCAACCAGGGGCTGGGGACTCTCGTGCTCTTTTGCCGTTATTGGGTAGGTGTGGGGTGGCTGTCGTTCTACCCCGGAAGAAGGGTGATGCTAACTCTCCTCGTAGACGGTCATACCTTGTACAGTATAACACAGGCGTGACGGTCTTGACGAGTCCGGCGGCCTGTCCCCCTACCCCCATTTCCCTGCGATCCAACATCCCCAGCCTGACTCCAGTTCATTGCTTATTCTTGCTGGCTGAGCATGCCAGCTTCACCCCCTACGCCGCCGTAACCTCCTTAACCCTCCCCAACCCCTCCTTCCCATAATAATCCATCGGATACACATCCCCATTCCCCTTCCAATCCTGCTTCTCCCCCAACACAATGAGCGCCTCGTACGGCGTCAACAAGGGCCTCGGAAACGCATAGCCCCAATCAATACTCAGCCTCGGGCATGCAACCTGCACCCAACACTCGACCTCCTCCATCATCGCAAGTTTCCCCGGAAAGATCTCGCTGAGGAGGAGGTAGATGTACGGGATCCCCCGCTCATCGAGCATCTTCTCAATCATGGTCATGGTATGCGGATTCCCCTGTCGTCCGAGGGAGCCGAGGATCAACCCCCATTTCTTGGCCGATTTAGCGGCGTGGATGGCAGACCGACGCAGCCCGTGCATCTCGGCGTGGTCGTAGAGCTCGCGGGTTAGACGGCGCGAGTAGGGGTCGTAACGGTAGGCGTGGATGGAGGGGTTGTGGATCATGGCGCTCTCGAGATGGAAGCGGCCGTCGCCGAGGTAGAGGATGTAATCTACGCCATCAGCGTCGAGCTTGGGGGACGTGCAGCCAAGGATCTCGCCCTTGCTTAGGGGGGAGATCTGGGGGATGAGGACTTTGAAGCCTGCTGCTTCGAGGGGAGCGCGGACGCCATGGAGCGTGGCGTTGAACTGGATGGTGCCGACCATGGCGATTGTTTTGCCGGCGGCGAAGTTGCGGGTTAGAGTTGCGAGGAGGTGGGCGGTGTCGATGGAGATGTCAACGAAGACATAGAGGGTCTTGATCTTGGTGACGTCGACGGGGATAAGGCAGGAGTGGGCGTAGTGGACGAGCAGGTCGCAGCCGAGGGCGCGGGCGGTGTAGTCGTCGATGCAGCAGGCGCCGTAGGTGACGTCGCCCATGATGACTGTTTCGATGCCAGGGCAAAACTGGGTGAGGATGTCGGAGATGGTGGTGGCGAAGAGGAGGAGGCCTTCGGGCATTTGGAGGGCTACTTTGGTGGAGCCGTTGGTGCGGATGCGGTGGATGGTCTTGTGGATTTCGAAGGAGTAGTTGGGGGGGAGGAGGGCGATGGCGGCGTTGATGTCGGGGTCGTTGAGGATCTCGGGGGGGACTTGGTTCAGCTGCCGGGGTGTCCGCCGCGGCGTTGCAACTGGGATGGAGTTAGTTTCTATATATTCCAAAATAACAATAATAATATAAACTTACCCTGCACCGCAGTCTCAATAGACGTTCCATTCTCCGCACCCTTCGCTGCATTCTCAACAGCCGCTCGCCTCCCCACAAATCTCTTCTTCGGCTGCCTCTGGACCACAGGCTCTTGATTCTCCTCCAGATCCGCCGCAATCCCTAAATTTCCTTCTGCTCTATCGTCCTCCATTTCAGCGATTAATAGTCGCAAAGGGCGGTGTTGTTATAGTAAAAAGTGGTAGTTATATCTCTTCCGGCGTTCGGATCGTCGCCAAAAAGTCGTCAACCCCTCCGCAAGGCTAACGACTTTTTGACAAGGCTGTGTTCCCCGGCTTGTTGCGGCATAGTGGCCCGAGCTTTCCCCGCATAACTACCCCAATGTAACCCGCGGCCAGCTCTGAACCGACGACCACTGATGAAACCTTACACAGCAAAGACGTCGCATTTTTGAACTTCCTGGATACTCAAACAGCTATGGCGTTACTACGACCAACTGTGAGATGCGTGAGGCGGCTCAATGCCCGCCAGCTGAGAGGGTTTGCCTTTGCTACGACCGCTGATCCAGCGCCGCCACCAAGGAATAACCGCGTGCGGATTGTCGAGGTGGGAGCGAGAGATGGGCTGCAGAATGAGAAGAAAACCATATCGGCTGATACGAAATTGGACCTCATATCGCGATTGGCAAAGACAGGACTGAGGGATATCGAGGCTGGCTCCTTTGTATCTCCCAAATGGGTTCCCCAGGTGTGTTCATACCTACGTCAACTCCTACCACAACCTCAAACTAACAAACCGTTCCATTAGATGGCGACCTCGAACGAGATCCTCGAAAGCATCATAAAAGAGACACCCGACTCTAAATTCCCCATAAACTACTCCTTCCTCGCGCCCAACATCAAGGGTTTTGAGGCCGCCATGGCAGTCCTCAAAGCCGCGGGCCACAAGACGCAACCCAACCCCCCCAAAATCGAATTCTCCGTCTTCGCCGCAGCCACCGAGTCCTTCACCCAGAAGAACCTCAACTGCGACATCGCCACTTCCCTCGAGCGCTTCAAGCCGGTCATCCAAGGTGCGAAAGACGCCGGCTACCGCGTGCGCGGGTACATCTCCACTGTCCTCGGATGCCCCTTTGAAGGCTACGACGTCGATCCCCATAAAGTCGCCGAGGTGGCCACTGACCTCCTCGAGATGGGTGTTGATGAGATCGCCTTAGGTGACACGACAGGGATGGGCACAGCGCCGCGGACGGCGGAGCTGCTGCGTGCGATGACGGCAGCGGGGATAAGGAATGAGGATATGGCGATGCATTTCCACGATACGTTTGGGCAGGCGCTGGTGAACACGGCTGTGGCGCTTGAGCATGGGATTCGCACATTTGATAGCAGTGTCGGGGGACTGGGAGGGTGTCCGTATAGTCCGGGCGCGACGGGGAATGTGGCGACGGAGGATATGGTGTATTTCCTTGAGAGCCTGGGGATGGATACGGGGGTGGATTTGGATGCAGTGGCGGATATTGGGGCGTGGATTACGAAGGAGATTGAGAGGCCGAATGCGAGTAGTGTGGGGAAGGCGGTGCTAGGGAGGAGGACGCTGGCTACGTGAGGGGTGTACTGGTACGCACTGAATGTAAATATAAATATCAAAAAGCTATCAAGTCTTGGAAGCGTTTGTGGAGTGGAATCGATGCAAGTCTCACTCTTGTGCAGCGCCAATTTCTGGAACCAGTCCAAAGATTCAAAATAGCATTCCCTTCAGACATACATACTACATACATCCATAATTACCTTATATTTCCCAAGAGCCCCTTTATTATTCTCACCCAAGTCCTATTCCGAACCTCCTCTCATCATCGCAATCACGTGATGTGGCTGTAACTCTTGGCGCTCATGTTCCAGCAACCTAGCTTATCGTCCCCAAGGGTTGAGCTCCAACTACCAAGCTCTCACTCCCCTCTCCTCCCACAAGCTCACCCACGCCGCACTCTTGGTAGTGCAGGAGCCCCGACACAACTCCCCTCCAGCAAGAACGTCTATATACACCTCACCCTCCTCCGTTAAACTCGCAGCCATGACGACCGATCCGCGCGAGTCGTCATCGTACAACGTTACGCCCCGGATCAGGTACAATACCATCGGCGCTGTTAACGGACCTCTGGTCATCCTCGAGAGTGTACGGCTGCTCCCTCAATTGGAAGGTGGAGGGATAGAGGGGCTGATGATGTGGTGTTCTAGGTCAAATTCCCGCAGTACAATGAGATTGTCAACTTGAGGCTCCCTGATGGGACTGTCAGGTCGGGACAGGTCCTTGAGGCTAGAGGTGCGTATTTCCGATGCAGTATGGGTATTTGATTGATCTGAAGCTGACTGGATATAGGAACCAGAGCTGTTGTGCAGGTAAGGAGGTCTGGAGCTTGGATCGGCTGCAGTATTGACCCAGATATAGGTATTCGAAGGCACAACAGGAATCGATGTGAAGAAGGTTTGCTAGCCCCTTCTCTACAGTCGAGACATGTTGCTAACTCCACAAAGACTACAGTCGAGTTTACGGGGCAGAGCTTGAAGCTGGGTGTCTCCGAGGACATGCTTGGTCGCATCTTTGATGGATCCGGAAGGGCTATCGACAAGGGACCGAAGGTGTTGGCTGAGGAGTACTTGGACATCAACGGAAGTCCTATTAACCCATACTCTCGTGTAAGTGGCATTGCTCATGGACCCCATGTAGTCCCATGCTGACCAAGTTTCTTTACAGGTCTACCCCGAGGAGATGATCTCAACGGGCATTTCCGCCATTGACACGATGAACTCGATTGCTCGTGGCCAAAAGATCCCCATCTTCTCTGCTTCCGGTCTCCCCCATAACGAAGTCGCAGCCCAGATTTGCCGACAAGCTGGTCTGGTTCAGAAGCAGGGTGTCACAAACAAGGGCGTTCACGATGGCCACGAGGAGAACTTCTCCATCGTCTTCGCAGCTATGGGTGTCAACTTGGAGACTGCGCGTTTCTTCACCCGCGATTTCGAGGAGAACGGCAGCTTGGAGCGTGTCACGCTCTTCCTTAACTTGGCCAACGACCCTACCATTGAGCGTATCATTACGCCTCGTCTGGCCCTGACAACTGCTGAGTACTACGCTTACCAGCTCGAGAAGCACGTTCTGGTTATCATGACGGATCTCACAGCATACTGTGACGCTCTTCGTGAGGTGTCTGCGGCTCGTGAGGAAGTTCCAGGTCGTCGTGGTTACCCCGGTTACATGTACACTGATTTGTCGACTATCTACGAGCGCGCCGGTCGTGTCCAAGGCCGTAACGGCTCGATCACTCAGATTCCTATTCTCACCATGCCCAACGATGATATCACTCATCCCATCCCCGATTTAACTGGTTACATTACCGAGGGCCAGATCTTCATCGATCGTCAACTCTACAACCGTGGCGTCTTCCCTCCGATCAACGTCCTGCCATCTCTCTCCCGTCTTATGAAGTCTGCCATTGGCGAGGGCAACACAAGGAAGGATCACGGCGATGTTTCCAACCAGCTGTATGCCAAGTACGCCATCGGTAAGGATGCCATGGCCATGAAGGCCGTCGTCGGTGAGGAGGCCCTGTCCTCCGAGGACAAGCTCTCCCTCGAGTTCCTGGAGAAGTTCGAGCGCACCTTCATCTCGCAGTCGCCGTACGAGTCGAGGACCATCTACGAGTCCCTCGACCAGGCCTGGGGCCTGCTCCGCATATACCCCAAGGAGCTGCTGAACCGTATCCCGGCCAAGGTGCTGGCGGAGTTCTACCAGAGGTCGGAGCGCAAGACGAAGAAGAGGCAGGGGCAGAAGGACACGAGGGATAACACGGAGGATCCGGCGAAGGCTGGTCAGCAGGAGGAGAACCTGATTGATGCGTGAGCGTGTCGTGTCGTGACGGCTGTGTCTCTTTGTTAGTAGGATAAGAGGGGTTCCGCATATGATAGACGGGTTAGTTAGTGTATGGTTCTTTGATGCGTGTTGATCGTAGGTGGGCGATTAAGGTGATTGAGCAAATACCAGATTATTCAATATGGAATTATATGTGTTTGATTGATATATATTGGCCTGAGTATTATTTATTGTGCATCGTCATTGGTATTGTTGAAGGCGCTCAATATAAATGGTTGGCAAGGCTGAAATACGGTGCACCCTCAGGGTTGTTACTCACTCAGCCTTGTGCTTGGCGACTGCGAAGAGTCACCGATTGGATCGTGATAAGTTAAATATTCCCGCGACCCTGAGCAACTTTACCTCCCATCTTTCCCATCCCCGCCACAAACTCAACTGCTTCGAAACCCTCAATTCCCCCCACCACGCCTTACATCTCCCCCTGCAATTGCTCTGCCTAAGCACGATTGCCCATAGTGCCAATGTCAATGTCTCTGCGGATATCGGCGAGGAGGGCGGCGGCCGCCAGCCTGAAAATGAGCAATGCCCCGGCCCGGCGCTGTGCGTCACAACCCGCGGCAGCGGCCTCCGGTTCGAACCTGCCTGAGCAATTGAAGAATGAAATCTTCGTACGTCCCATGCATTCTATATCCCCTATCCGTCTCTACTCCATTCTCCTACCATTCTAACAATGACCAGAAAGCAGCGCACCTCCCGAACCCGGACCCAGCTGAAGACTCGGCCACGACGACAGTCGTGAACGAGCAGGCGCCGTACATGGTGAAGACCTACGCGCGCCCGGCGCCCATGTTCGTCAAAGGGCAGGGCTCGTATCTCTACGACCTCGAGAACCGGAAGTACCTCGACTTCACGGCCGGGATCGCCGTCAACGCGCTGGGCCACTGCGACCCAGAGATCAGCGAGCTCATCTACTCGCAGGCCAAGACGCTGGTGCACACCTCGAACCTGTACCACAACCCGTGGACGGGCGCGCTCTCCACGCTGCTCGTGCAGAAGACGCTCGAGTCGGGCAGCATGGCAGGCGTCTCCTCGGTGTTCATCTGCAACTCCGGCTCGGAGGCCAACGAGGCAGCTATCAAGTTCGCGCGCAAGGCAGGCAAGGTCGCCGACCCGAGCGGCGCAAAGTTCGAGATCGTATCCTTCCACAACTCCTTCCACGGCCGCACGATGGGCTCCCTCTCCGCAACCCCGAACCCAAAGTACCAAGCCCCCTTCGCGCCTATGCTCCCCGGTTTCCGCTACGGGACGTACAACGACGTGGCTGCCATCGCGGAGCTCGTGACGCCCGCCACGGCTGGCGTGATCGTTGAGCCGATCCAGGGCGAGGGCGGGGTGCACGTCGCGACGCCCGAGTTCCTGATTGCGCTCGCGAAGCGCTGTAAAGAGGTTGGGGCGGTGCTGATCTATGACGAGATCCAGTGCGGGTTATCGCGTACCGGGACGCTGTGGGCGCATAGCGAGTTGCCGGCTGAGGCGCACCCGGATATTTTGACGACGGCGAAGGCGCTGGGGAATGGGTTCCCGGTTGGGGCGACGCTGGTTACGGGGGAGGTGGCGGAGAAGATCGCGGTGGGGGATCATGGGACGACGTTTGGGGGGAACCCGCTTGCGTCGAGGTTGGCGCATCATATTGTGTCGAGGCTTTCGCAGAAGGAGCTGCAGGAGGCGGTGGCGGCGAAGTCGGAGTTGTTTGTGGGGCAGATGAAGAAGTTGCAGGAGAAGTACCCGAAGCTTGTGGGGGAGATTAGGGGGAAGGGGTTGTTGCTGGGACTGCAGCTTGATCGCGATCCGACGCCGATTGTGGCGGCGGCGAGGGAGAGGGGGTTGTTGGTTATTACGGCGGGTACGAATACGTTGAGGTTTGTGCCGCCGTTGACGATTTCGGAGGCGGAGATTGAGGAGGGGTTTGCGGTGCTGGATGCGGTTATGGGGGTTGTTGCTGCGGCGGATAACTGATTATACGGTAGCTTGATGAGAAATGTGCACCGAGGTAGAACGGCGTCAAAAGTAGATTACTGAATTTATGGCTCCGGCGGCCTTTGTGGTGTTCAACGGAGTAGCATCGTTGCATAGAAAAATCCATATTTCATTCGAGACTCAATTCTTCTTACTCCTCTAGCCTAGAACAAAGCAATGATCTTGTCGCCAGGTGCGCGAATAGATACCCCTTCACATAAACCTGCAATCCCATGTAATCTAGAGTCCGCTCCGTCTAACTCATCCCCTCATTACGTTCTTGGTCATATACCACTCTCGCACACTTCTTTCTCTCATCCCCCTTTCCTTTCTAACCACCCTTCCCCTACTAATACATCTCATCCCACCACACGCTTCACACACTTACTCCTTCGCCTTCCTAATGGGCAACGCCCACCCCGGCGTCATCGGGTACAAATGCGGCTTATACGCAGCGCCAAACTCCTTCCTGTACCTCAACTCCCTGCCCACCGCCCACCTCTGCATCCACAACCAGGCCACCACACAGAACCCACCAGTCGCAAAGCTGCGCGTCACGAGGAGCACACCAATCCACGAGACGAGCTCAAACAAGTAGTTCGGGCACGCGACGATGCCGAAGCCGAATCCCTTGGGGATGCCGCGCTTGGTGGTGCCTTTGGGACGCAGGTTGGCGAGGATGACGTGGGTGTTGAAGTTGGCGAGCTCGCCGAAGAGGTATACCGCCAGTCCCGCAGCGAGGATGTACGTATCTCTCCCCTCCTTGAGTGGCGACGCAGCGACGGAGTTGGGGGCAAAGACCCAGTAGGAGATGTTGAGCATGGAGAGCCAGTAGTATGCTAGGTTGCGGAGGATGTAGGATGCCGGCATGGTGGCGGCGGAGAAGCGGTGGAGGAAGACGGTTTCGAGCTCGCGCTTGATGAAGTGCAGGACGATGAGGGC